>APFE031427647.1:0-44072 GCA_000404065.3 Pinus taeda
TAGATGAAGAACAAATAAATCCGACAATATCTTGTAATGCATTGGCGGGATTACCACTCCTCAAACCATCAAGATAGAAGGACAAATCAAGAAGAAAAAGGTAATAGTTTTGATTGATTCAGGAAGCACCCACAATTTTATTCATTGTAAGGTAGCAGAAGAATTGAATTGCTTCCTATATCCAGCACCAGAGTGTCAAGTGATGATTGCAAATGGAGGAATGATAAATTTCTCTGGAAAGTGCCATAATATCAAGCTATCCATTGGAGAATAGGTATTGACTAGCCCAATGCTTTCCATTCCAATGGGAGGTGTTGATGTTGTACTAGGAGTCCAATGGCTACAATCCTTGGGTACAATAGCTTTTAATTTTCAAGAACTTTTCAAGAAATTTTCTATGGAAGGAAAGGAAGTTGTATTAAGGGGTATTGCAGGGAAACCAGGAAAGATAATCAGCTCTAATGGTATGACAAAGCTTCTAAAAAAGAAACGAAAAGGTGTAATTGCACAATTGTGTTCACTAGATGTTTCCACATTGGAATCATCTATTTCTAAAAATCTCCAAATAGTCTTGGACAATCATTCCAGGGTATTTGATACTCCCAAAGGTCTCCCACCTATTCGTGATCATGATCATGCTATTCATCTGATTCTAGGAAGTGTTCCTCCAAACATCAGGCCGTACAGATATCTCTATGCCCAAAAGAGTGAAATTGAACGTATGGTTGCAGAAATGCTAGAGGTTGGTATAATTCAACCGAGTCAAAGTTCTTTCTCTGCTCCAGTAGTATTGGTGCACAAGAAGGATGGATCATGGCGCATGTGTCCGGATTATAGGGAGCTCAACAAGCTGACTATTAAAGATAAGTTTCCCATTCCTGTCATTGATGAATTACTGGATGAATTGCATGGATCAATTTACTTCACCAAGTTGGATCTTCGTTCAGGATATCATCAAATCAGAATGAAGACTGAAGACATTCCAAAACCAACATTTAGAACTCATGAGGGTCATTATGAATTTTTGGTGATGCCTTTTGGCCTTACTAATGCACCTTCTACATTTCAAGGTTTGATGAATTCCATTTTCAAACCCTTCCTTAGAAAACTTATTAGTATTTTTTGATGATATACTAATCGACAACAAGTCTTGGAAGGATCATGTCCAACATGTTCACATGGTGCTCAAATTATTGGAGGAGAAAAAATTATATGCAAAAATCTCCAAATGTTTCTTTGGAGTACAAGAGGTGGAATTTATGGGTCATATTGTATCTCATGAAGGTGTTAAGGTAGACACACTAGCAAAATTAGAACCATTAAGGAATGGAAAATCCCCACATCCATAAATCATCTATGAGGATTTCTCAGGTTGACAGGATATTATCGCAAGTTTCTTAAGAATTATGGGAGAATAGCAGTACCTCTAACAACATTATTGAATAAAGATGCATTTTCATGGACTCCAGAAGCAACGAAGGCCTTTGAACATCTTAAAGAGACAATGTGCTAAGCACCAGTCTTAGCTACACCGAACTTCATAAAAACCTTTATTGTGGAATGTAATGCCTCAGGAAATGGAATTGGTGATGTTTTAATGCAAGAAGAAAGACACATTGCTTTTGAAAGTCATCCAATCAAAGGAAAGTATTTACACAAAGCTATTTATGATAAGGAAATGTTGGAAATACTACATGCACTTAAGAAATGGCGACCCTACCTAATGGGAAGACACTTCAAGGTAAAAACAGATCATGATAGTCTTAAATAATTTTTAGAACAAATATTATCTTCAGAAGAGCAACAAAAATGGGTCACAAAGATGTTGGGTTATCACTTTGAAATCATCTACAAAAAAGGGAAGCAAAATGTTGTGGCAGATGTGCTCTCAAGAAAGGATGAGGATGTGGAAGCATTTCTTTGTGCCATTTCTATTATCCAACCAGATTGGATAAACGAAGCAATGGATGAATGGAAGAATGACGTGGAAGTGTGGGCACTCATTCAAAAGATACAACAAGATCCTAGTACATCTGATACATTTAGCTGAAAAATGATTCGTTATGGTACAAGGATCGGTTATACCTATGTAAGAATTCCCAACTCAAACAAAAGATTCTTAGGGAATTGCACACCTCTCCCTTAGGAGGGCACTCAGGATTTCTAAAAACCTACCGCAGGGTTAAGAAGGATTTTTTTTGGGATGGCCTTAAATGGGATATTCAAAAGTTTGTGGCGGAATGTTTGGTTTGCCAAAAAAATAAAGTTGAAACAATTAAGACGCCATGACTATTACAACCTTTATCCATTCTAAACCAACGTTGGGTGGAGGTTTCAATGGATTTTATCATAGGTTTACCCAAGTCCGAAGGAAAGAGTGTTATCATGGTGGTAGTTGACAGACTTACCAAGTATGCACACTTTTGTGCATTATCTCATCCATTTAAAGCGAGTACGGTTTCTACTTTATTTATGGAAACAATTCAAAAGCTGAATGGAAACCCAAAGATTATTGTAAGTGACAGAGATCCCATTTTAACTCGAAATTTTTGGACATAATTATTTTCTTGTCTTGGTACTTAGTTAGCTCATAGGTCATCTTATCATCCTCAATCTGATGGGAAAACTGAGATAGTAAAAAAATATTTGGAAGGATATATTCGTTGCTTTGTATCTAATAAACAGACACAATGGGTCAAATGGTTGCCTCTGGTTGAATGGTGGTATAACTCTTCCTTCCATACTACAACAAAAATGACCCCATTTATGGCACTTTATGGATATCATCCACCATCCATCACATCATTTTTAAGATAAAATTCTAAGGTTCAAGCAGTGGAACATCACATCGAGCATCAGCAACAAGTTCTCCAACTCTTAAAGGATAACCTCACCTTGGCACAGAATATAATGAAACAGCAAGCAGATCAACATCGCAGCGAAAGAATTTTTGATGTAGGTGATTGGGTATTCTTATGGCTACAACCATATAAACAAATTTCCCTCAAGCAAGTTAAGAAGGATAATAAATTATCACCAAAGTATTATGGTTTGTACAAGGTGTTGCAAAAGATAGGTACTATGGCATACAAATTGGAGCTTCCTACAGCTTCCCGAGTGCACCCAATTTTTCATGTTTTATGCTTAAAGAAGGTTATAGGTGATAAGCTTCCAGTTCAAACAATATTGCCAGAACTTGATGAGGAAGGAAAAATCATATTGGAACATGAAGTAGTCAAATAATCAAGAACTTGACAACTACGAAATCGATCAATTTCAGAGTATCTCATCAAGTGGAAGAACTTACCCATTGAAGATTCCACATGGGAGGATGAGAATTTTATACAAAAGCATCCAAAACTATTCAAGCGTTGAGGACAACACTTTTTTGAAGGAGAGAGGCATGTTAGGTCATTATAATACTTGTGATTCCCCCATTACTATTGTCGTTATATCCCTTATTGATATTGTTGTGCTCCTATTGTCCCCATATTGTTATTATTGTGCCCCATAGAATCCCACTATTGTTATTTTTGTGCCTTTATATTATTATTGTTAGGTCGGCTTTGGTTATATTGTGACCCCTTATACTCTTATATATAGAAAGGAGGTTTTTTCATTTGAATCATCTAAGAATTGTTCATTTGTGTAATGTAAAGTAGGTTCCCCCTTGAAGAGGCTTATTTCTAAGGTGTTGCTCTATCTTTTCTATCTTTTTTGTGAGCTGGTTTCATAACAAGTTGGCTAATAACATCTTGCATGTAGGGCCTTATAAGATGTCATTTTATATGCAAAATTCCCAACTCATAGTTCAATGTGGCAAGCTCTGAATACATCATACATTTCATCTTCCCGCACACACCTCCTTATGATTAGATGTAGTATGGTGTGGTATATGTCTCCTTCTATCCAAGAGTACTTGGTAATCAGTTGCACAATCTTATGTTTCTCCTTGGAAGATAGATTTTAAGATAACTTGCCTGATACAAAATAATTAGCCACATCAGAAAACCAAGCAGTATAAGTATAAATAGCAAACATATTCTCATCAAGAAAAGCATCTAGAACTGGAGTAGTTTCCTGTGAAATGTCCATTCTAGATAAAAAGTATGAAACTTAATTGTCTCTTCCAGTCTTGTGAATCACAATGATATTAAATTCCTGAAGCAGAAGTAACCATCTAGTAATTATTCCATTTGTAATCGGTTTATTCATAAGGAATCTAATAATTGAATGATCAATATAAAAAATAAAATAAAATAAATAAATAAATAAATAAAAATCATAACCAGTAATATAGTGCTTAAATTTGTTGATAGCATGGACCACTACTAGTAATTCCTTTTTAGTAACAGTGTAATTTAATTCTGCATGTGAAATATTTTTCTAACAAAATAAACAACATATGGAACGTGATTCTGCCTTTGCCCTAACACAACTCCAAGGGTTGTATCAGATACATCAGTGCAAATATGAAAAGGGAGAGACCAATTAGGCCCTCTCAACAGTGGAGCTGTTGATAATATGTCTTTTAGTTCCTGAAAAGCGATTTGGCAATTAGTAACCCATGAAAAATCAATATCTTTAGCCAACAATTTAAATATAGGTGCAACAAGTTTAGTAAAATTTTCAATAAATATCCTATAATACCCTGCATGCCCCAAAAAACTCCGTACCTCTTTTTGCGATGTTAGGACTGGAATTTATGAAATTACCTCAATTTTTGTAGGGTCAAATTTTATCCATGTTCGTGACACATGATGACCAAGGACAATCCCCTCAGTTTGCATCATTTTTTATTTTTCATTACTAAGGGATAGATGGGTTTCCTAATAACAAATCAAAATTTTCTCTAAATTTCCCAAAACCTGCTAAAAATCATTGTCATACGTTGTGATTTCATCCATATATACTTCCACACACTCATGTATAAGGTCACCAAAAATAGCTAGACAACCCTCTCAAAGGTGGTTGGACCATTACACAAACCAAACATGAGAACTCTATAAGCATAGGTACCCCATGGGTAGGTAAAAGTAGTCTTCTCTTGGTCTTATGGGGCTATTTGGATATTATTGTAACCACTATACCCATCCAAGAAGGAGAAATGTGTTTTCCCTGATAATGTATCAAGCACATGGTCAATAAAGGCCAGAGGAAAATAATCCCTCAAAGTGACTTTGTTCAACTACATATAATTAATGAAAATTCTCCATTTCCAATTTTTCTTAGGAACCACCATTGTAGGAGATATCGATTTACTATCAGAAATGAGATATGTAAAATTTGCACTCAAAATGTTTTGTAGTTCATATTTGACGATTTATTTAAGGGTTGGATTCATTCATCTTTGTGGTTTCCTTACAGGTCTGATTTCTTCATTGGTGTAAATATCATGTATGTAGGTGTTGGTATGAATTCCTTTCAAATCTAAATAATCCCAAGCAAATGCCCCAAACTTCTTTTGGATCATTTCTACTACTTGTTGACTTTGTTCTGTACCTAAATCTATACCAATATATAGTGTATTTCCATAACTGATTTCAATAGGTTGGACACCTTCTTCTCTGTTTTCTTTTATGCATGCAATAGTAAATGATGCAAACACAACAGGATAACAAGTTTCCTCAAACTCACTACTGAAAACATGATTGTATCCACTAAAAGAAATAGGATATTCAATGCATCTTATATGAGATAAAAATTATTGCAAAACATGTTTCTTTGATTGTTCTTGAAGTCCTCTTGATTGTTCTAAGTTTAGAAAGGGAAGGTTGCATTCTTCCTCACCATAAGGACTTTCCAACCAAAGAGGCACTTCACCAGCGAATTGGGTAGGTGCAAACATAGTCAATATTTGAATTTGAGACCCATTAGAGATATTCATTTCCCCAATACTGCACCCAATGACAACATCAACAGTAGCTAGCCAGGGCCGGCCTAGGACTGTAGGGTACCCTGCTTTGGTAGTTTTTGGAGAAATTACTAAGAAATCATTCAGATATTCCCAAGAGGCTATTATTACCACCACATCTTCTAGGACTCCGATATGTTTAAAAACAGAGTTATCTACTAATTCCAACACAATATGTGTGGGTTTTATCTCTTTGAGTTGCAGCAACACCATAGTATCAACAATCATTGCATTGATGGATGTCCCCAAATCTACCAAAGTGTTAAGCAAAAGAGTTCCATTAATCCATATAGTTACTATTGGGTTCCTGGGATAATCATATTTCGGTGGTAGTCCAGATATCATTTCTGACATTTGGCTAATTATTTTATTAGTCTGATTATTGTTTTTCTTCCTTCCTGGTTTCTTGATGCAAAGATCCCTAATAATCTTAGTGTAAATAGGTATATCTTTAATAGCTTGTAATAAAGGGATATTTATACAAACATTCCTTAGCTCGAATTCCAAATCATACTCTATGAGTATCTTGGTTTTCTTTAAAAGCAATATTTTAGGAAAATGAGGCTCCTTAGGTTCCAAGAGCTCATGTGGTTCTTTTACTACATTGTTCTTTTCATTTTCCATTTGCTCAATTGTTTTCTCTTCAGATTCTATATGGGGGTCCTCCACTTGTATAACCACTATCGCTTATGATTTGGGCTGACCCAAGTTTGATCTATACTTCTCACCAATAAAACCCTCAATCACTGGCCCTTTTGGCAAAAACCTGCAAGAATATCGCAGTCCCACCCGAAGTAACTATGGGAGGTTGCAAAACCAGGTTTTTACGGCCTTGAAGGATGATGCAATGTGGTATTATTGTGTTCTTTTATTCTTAACATTCATAAATTACTTCTCCGCATTCATTTAATCATTTAACATGTCATATAAACTCATAGACATCATTGTGTTGCAATAACGTGCAATTGTATTAAACTACTATACTACAACAAATAAAAATAAAATAAACACATGAAGACACCAATTTGACCGTGCTTCATCCTAATGTGGGACTACATCTACAAGAACTATTGCTTATAATAATAATTCCTGTATAAAAATAGTTCTTTACCTACGCACTCAGCTGCAAACTCAAGCCTCTATGCACTTAGTTGCAGAGCCTTTCTTTCTCTCCCCAAACCATAGATCACAAAGATACAATCATAACACAGATCTGGATCAATTTGATACCTCTCTTCTTTATTATTTGACCCTATATATACTATTACATTGAGGGTACATCATTATAATACCATGGTCCACATACCATGGACTCCCTAATACAAGAAACTATGGTGTGAAAACCATTGATATTTTACAACATTACAAAAGGAAGGCGCTTCACCCTATCCCAAAGCCCGTCACTATCTCCCTCTGTCGAAGCCCTTGAAGCTTCTCATCTACTGTCTAGGATAGTTGAAGAGCCTCATCCTACTGTGGTTGAGTTCTATCCACCAAAACCTTCTCTTCCTTCTTCAATTCTTCTACCTTTTTCTAGAGGTCGTTTCAGTCATTGATCTTGGCGAGCTTATGTGAGATTGGTAAGGTCTTCACAGTTACTTGAATCTCTTCCAACTGTTGTTGCTTCTGCTGAATGTCTTCATGTAATTTCTTTACATTTAGATCTTCTTGTAGCAAATTCCAAATATGTAAACTCTAATATAAAAGTTTTCCATAGTCTGCCACTACTACGGAGATGTCAACCATTTCAGCCTTTAGGTCAGTCTCCCTTTGATCTCTTACATCCTGTGGTGTGGTTGGATACAACTTCATTTGCAGCTCACTGATCTTCATTTCATATTTGAACTTCACTACAAGGCTGAGCTTCATGACCTTGTCCTCCACCAACTCTTCTTCTCGGACATCAAGGTCTGAAATTTCTCTACATGTTTCTTCAACTACCTCCTTGATATTCTATTGTTGTTATGCTACTTGATCCCTTTCTCTAATCACCTACTCAAGCTTCTTCCAAAACACAGGTCGCTCTTTTTATACTTGAACATTTAGTTGTGAGGTGTGTTGTTTGCACAACCTCATCTCTTCTATAATTTCCAAGTGCAGATTACGTAATCTTTGCAACGACACTGTTGTTATGTTCATATTGACATGCTTCCATTCCTTAGCTTGTTGTTGTAGTTTGGAGGAGTCAAACTGTAGGGATCCTGCAGGTATCTATGCTAACCTCATTATAAGCGTAGGCTCTATCTTCCTTTCTACCCCAACACTTTCCTCTATCTATGTTGGTTGTCTAACCATTTGCGCAAGTATCTTCAATTATGAAATCCTCTCTTCGACACTGATCAAAAGTGCGTCGTTGCAATCTTCTAACGTTCTCCAAGATTTTTTTGTTTCTTACTATATCATGTCCTCGATTTAATCTAAGTCCCCTTTAGTAAGGACCATTAGCGTGACACCCTTTGTCTTATCATCCTTCTGCTTATTCTTGCTCTTTGAGGTAGTTTCACCCTCTGCCTTCCTTTTTTCTGTGACAATAGGGTCTATCTCTATCTTTTATGATTCTATGTTATGCTCTTCTGGAGGATCCTAGTGACCATCATCATGTAGCTTCTCTTCTTCTAATTCCTTGTCTTTATCTTTTCCGCTTGCTTTGGCATGCTGCATTATATCCTCCTTATCACACTGTCTTCTGGCTTTGTTTCAAACACAATCATCCATTCTGCAAGCCATTGTTGTGCCTGTTTTAAGAGATCATCCTCTATAACCAAATATGGTAGGGGATTCCATTTCTTCGTGTATCCCAACAAGCATATACATACACTCTGTAAAAATTGGCCTTGAACTTCGTAACAACACTATGTTGTTCGAATAGGCTCGGCAATAGGTGAGGGTGTTGGTTCACTAACATATGAAAATCCATATGATAAAATACGAAGAACATCATGTTCTCCATTACTCATGATGGTTGGGTGGTAAACCATAGTGAAGCATACTGCGCGGCTTCACAAATATCTTATGCTACCTGGGAGAATTTTGAATCCTCCGTCTCTCTTGATGCTAACATTGCAATAATAAAAATTAACCGCGCATAATGGAATGTGGTACCTTTATCCTAGACTTTGCAGAAATCATACATAAATTCCTTGCACAGGTAATTGGCCCAGTTGTACTGAATCTCGTTGGCACACTGTGCAACTAATGAAATCAATAAGGCAGGGACTTCATTAGCCCGACACTTTTTCATAATCTTCCTGGCCAATATGTGTGATGCAAAGCAAACCCCTTGGTCACTAATTAAATTAATGTCATACATGTGCGTCCCTTTTTTCAATCCAAACTTTTTCTTCATACTTTTGGCTATGGTGCAATCCTAGTCCTTTCCAATGAACTCTTCTGTCAGGTTTTGCCCTTGGTATGGTAGTCTTGTGATCCTCAGATCAACATTGGGTCTATGGGGACCCTCTTCCCCATATATAAGCATTCGTCATGGAAAAACTCAAGAAATTGTCACACACAAGCTATGCTCCCCAGACTTCTGCCGAAATTCAGCACATTTAACATATTAATTAGTCTTGACTATGCCAATCTATTTTCCACCTGTTATGGCTCTAGCCTCATCACGTCGCGCCCTGGGTATTTTAGTTTCTTTAGGTATCAGTCTGGTGTGAACTGTGGGAACTTCTTTCAATCGTTGAACTCGTAGTCTTCGAACTGTGGGCACTTCTTTCTATCATTGAAGTCGTAGTTTGCGAACTTCAACTGCAGCATTTTTCCAAGTAATTCCCTAGTAAATGGTTCTTTCTCTAGCAGTAGGGGTGTGAAGGTGCCAAACATCACATCCTTCGAGTCATTTACTAGTTTAGCATTCAGTTTTCTCGGTGGAATGTATGGTAGTAGAGGTGATGAAAATGCTTTACCACCTGTTTCCATCGACACCTCCTCCACTTCTTCTTCTTTGTCTTTGACTTGCTTGGGTTTTTGTTGAGGTTCAACGGGTTTCTTATCTTGGTTCTTCTTTATTCTTTCTTCCTTGGTTGGTTTCTTCCGTGTAGATATTCATTGTTTTTGTGATGATGCTACTATGGTTGATTTTGTTGCAGGCATACCATATTCCATGATTCCAGATATGCCTTTCTCACGAAAATTACGAACAATTGCTTCCCAAGAATACTCAAACGACATACGACAATGAGAATTTTTGCAACTTCTTCACACTATCAACACTTGAACTCTCAATTCATCAAAGTTCCAAATCTGAATGGGACACAGTCTTTTATAGCAATTCTGAATATCTAATCCTATCATTATCTTAGATTTTGTTTAGATTTTGTTTAGATTTTGTTCGTTAATTCCATATCTATCCCTAGATCGTGTCAATTTGTCCTCATAAATGCAAATTTCCGCATGTTTTTAACGTTAACTTTTCCCTTTTAACGGTCATATTTTTCCAGTGAACTTCGACGCATCCCATAGTGTAGTGAACATCCATCTTACGTCACAGCTCCTATGTACTTTGACATAATACAGGTTATAGCGAAGTAATTTCTTACGTCGAAGCTCTCTATAGTGTACTTTATAGTCCAGTGCCTACTTTCAACTACAGGTGGCACTAAGACTTTTCTCCCTTCTTCTTTAGAGTGAGGTTGTAGGGACAGGGTTTTCCTTGTACAACTTCAACCTTCTGCCATTTACTCTTCCCTGAATCAATTCTCCATTTAACTTAGCTAATTGAATTGTGCCTCCATCAGTAATATGCTTAATAATATATGGGCCTAACCAATGCATCTTGAATTTCCCTGGAAATTTCATAAACTTATTGTTATAGAGGAGAACAAGGTCCCCTACTTGGAACTTCTTTTGCTTAATATGTCTTTCTTGCCAACAATTTTCTCTTGCTTTTCGTACATGTTGATGGAATCCTGTTGTAAATATGCCTTCTTCCAAAGCAAGCAACTGTGACATTCTTTCCTTAATTATGTTAGGGTCTCCCATATCTATAAAAGTTGCAATCCTCAAGCTAGGCATGATGTACTCCATGGGCATCAAAAATTCTTGCCCATAAATGAATCTAAAGGGTGTCTGGCCTATCAACTTCTTACATGTGGTCCTGTAAGCCCATAAAATTGTTGTAATTATGAGATCCCAATCATTTATATTCACATTGCATACCTTAGTAAGTGCATTATCCAAAATATTGTTAAATGCAAACACTATTCCATTGGCATGAGGGTGATAAGGGTTACTCCTTTGATGATAAACTTGGAATTCCTCATTCAATGCTTCAATAGTCTTATTTAGGAAGTGAGAAACTTGGTCACTCATCAAAACCTTTGGACATCCAATTCTAGACAATACATACTCAAAAATAAACTTTGCAACAATCTTTGTGCTGCAATTTCTTATTGGTTGTGCTTCATCCCATCTTGTCAAGTAATCAGTTGCTGTAATTAAGTACCTCGCACCAGTCCTCTTCCTAGTTGGGTTATGGGTCCAAAAAAATCAATAACCCACTTATCAAAGGCCGATAATGTAACTTGTGGTACCAATTGCATCTCATATCTTCTTGAAGGTTTTCCTGTTCTTTGACACACATCACATGGTTGGAAGTATTCCTTTGCATCTTTATCTAATGTAGGCCACCATAATCCTCCTCTCAAAATATTTTTCGCATTAGTGTTTCCTGCATAGTGTCCACTACTTGCGCCCTCATGAGCCTCTGCTAGAATCATCTGTATTTCATGTTTAGAGACATACCTACACAGTATCTCATCAAGTCCCATCTTATATAATGTTCTTTATATTAATGAAAAATCAGTTTCCTTAAGCACCAATTCCTTATTTTGTTGTGTAGTATACTCTGAAGGAGCCATCCCTATGGTTAAAAATTGAATGATATCTACAAAATGGTCATATGCCACTCTGATTGCAAATAACTATGCATCAAGGAGATTATCCTCTATGTTGGTTGGTTCTTCCCCTGTTTCCAATCTTGATAGATGGTCCTGCATTCAATCTTCCTGGTTTAACAATGATTTCAAAGTTATCTTCCTGGAATAATAGTAACCATCTACAAACCTTTCCTCCTAACATAGGCTTATTAACCAAATACTTCAATCCGGAATGATTCATAAACATTTTAAATTGTGATCCTATCAAATAATGTCTAATATTCTGCAAAGAATACACCATGGCCAATCCTTCCCATTCTGTAGTGGTGTAATTCTTTTCTGTTTTAGATAAATTTCTTCTTGCAAAAGATAAGGATGATCAATTTCTTCTGCACCAGGTTGTTCTAGTACTACTCCCAAAGTTATACAAGAGGCATCCACATGGACATGTAATTCCTTATTCCAATCAGGGAACACTAGTATAGGTGCAGCTACCATTCTTTCTTTTAATATGTCGAGGCTTTTCTAAAATTCTTCATTCTACTGGAAAGTTACATCCTTCTTCAACAATTTTTCCATAGGCACAATAATCTAAGCATCCCCTTGATGAACTTCTTGTAATATCTAGTATGCCCCAATGTAGTGCAAAGTTGTCTTACTATCTTAGGTGGAGGCAAGTTCACAATGGCAACAATCTTATCAGGGTCCACCATTAACCCTTGCTTGCAAACAATGTGTCCCAACAATATGCCAAAAGGTACACAAAATATGCACTTCTTTAGGTTCAGAGATATCTGATGTTGTCTACATGTGTCAAGCATAAGTCTTAAACTTCCAACATGCTTTCTTAGAAACCTAAATATTGTCCAATCATCAAAATATACCTCTAAAAATTTGTGGATATATTCCTTAAAGTTGCAACCACCACTCTATAAAATATAGCAGGGACATTTTTTAGTCCAAAAGGCATCACTGTGTATTGATATGAGACCCATTCTGTTGCAAATGTGCTCTTATGCCGATCTTCAGGTGCAATTCTAATATGATCATAAGCTGAAAATCCATCTCTAAATGAGTAAGATTCTTGACCTACGACATTTTCTAGCACTTCATCTGTGAAAGGGGTAGGGAAAGGATCATGTAAGCATGCATCATTTAATTTTTTCAAATCGACACAGATCCTAATTTCTCCTTGATTATTCTTTTCTTGCACCACCATAGGATTTACCCATTTTGATTCTTCCACTAGTTCAATAATTCCTTCTGCTATCATCTTATCAAGCTCTACCTTACTTTCTCCTTATACTTTGAGTTCAATCTGTAAGGTCTTTGCTTAACTAGCTTTGCATCAGTCTTAAGAGGAATCTTCATAACTCCTAGAACTCCTACTATACCCTTCAATTCTGAAAACTTTGTGGGAAACAGTTCTTGATATTCATGAAGTAACTTTATAACTTTACTGATTGTCTCTTCATCCCAATAATCTCCTATTGTTGCAAACTTGAGCTCCTTCTCTGGTCCTATGTTCACCTTCTTGGTCTCTAGTCGCTTTGTTATATCTGGTATCTCTAACTCAGGCCCATTTACTTTGTGGTATCCTTTGAATTCTGTTATGTCTATGTTGTGAGGATCTTCTTTTTCTTCTGCAATAAGGTTATAACATTCTATTGCATTTTTTATATGCATAGCCCAATTAGGTTGCTACCATGTCAATGGATTTAAATTCTCAAAGATCCTCTTCTTGACTATTTGAAGGGCCAAATCTCTGTATGGACAATCATCTTCAAAATTAAATGTTAATATGAAACCATTAACCATGTCTACCCAATCCACGTTGCCATGTCGAAGCTCTATTTCTAGGTACAAGTTCTTAGGGATTGTTTCTAATGTATGAATAAATTCATGTACCCATTCTTGTTGTGGAATATCCTTCCATGTTGTAGTACATAATTGGATATGCTCTGTAGGATTAGTTTGACCATCATATTTTATTTCCATATCTATATTTATCTAACCAAATATTATCCACATCAACCTTCAACATGCCTGCCAATCTCCTATATTCTTCTTGCGTGCACCCCACCATCTAGCAAGAGTAGCTTTCAGAGCTACATCCAAGGCTAACAACCTTTGATTCTCTAGAACTTGTTCTTCATAATCATTAAGAAAAGTATTTATCTCACCCAAGCCATCATAAGAAGGTAGGTTACATACCTCATATCTCATAAAGTGAAATGATTTGGTAATTCTTGCACAACACCTTGTGGATACTTCATGCAGCCTATTCTGCCAGTTTTCCAATTCTTCTCCTGAGTCTAAGGTACAAGAACTATCAGGATCCAAAATCAAATTTCTTTATGCAGTAGGGTTAACCCAATCCTTTTCCTTTGTTTTCATTTGACAGATATTATCTATATCAGTTGTGCAATATTCTTTTCTAACTGGTTTTGTATATCTTACTCCTTCTTATGGATCCAAGGGAACAATTACTCTCATATTATTCCCTTCAAATAACATATGTCTCTTCTTCAAATCAATTATAGTCATATTTTCAAATTCCCAATCAAGTCCAAGTAATGCAGGATAGGGGTTACTTTCACCAATGATATTACTTCAAAATCAATATTAGTCTGAACTACTTCAATGTCCATTGTTACACTTGGTAGTCTTCCTAAGGGGAAGATCTTTTGTTGATTTTCCATCCTTAACTGAATAGGTGACCATTGTAGCTTTAGCTTACCCATTAATTCCCATGTCTGCTTCGTCAAGAAATTAGCATCAGATCCCAGATCCAAGATAACTTGATCCATCTCATATACTCCTATCTACACACTAAGCATCATCTCTCTTCAAGTTCTCTTTTCTCGATGTAAATTATTGACTACAAGCATCTCACCTCGTGGTGTTTCTTTTGATACAAAATAATCTATCAACTATTGAATCCCTTCTACAACCTTTTGATCTCTTAATAATTTCATACAAGTTTGCAGAAAAGACTTTTAAAAACTTTCTTGATTTTCTAAATCATGGTCTTGTGTCGGAGCTCAATCTTTTGTTGAAGCTTGTTTATGCATCGATGCTTGATTCTGTGTCAAAGCTGATGACACATCACATCTAGTTCTCTTCTTTAGTTGCATACTAGAGGTCAAAGCTCTAGCATCCATAAAACTTCACTTTTCTTCCATAAATACTTATTTTTCCTTCTAAATAACAAAAATAGGAACTTTCTCAATGGTTTTTCTAACCCATGTACTTTCAGATTCTCTCTTCTCATCTGCTTTATCACTTCTAGTTGTAGCTCTACTTCTAGTGACAATACTTGCAGTCATCACTTGAATATTTTGTGTCAGCGATCGATTCCTTTTCCTTGCATATTTTCCATAAGTACATGGAATTCTTCAATTACATGGTTAAAGTATTTACAGTACTTACATGTCATTGTAGGGTTCTGACAATCTCTAAAAAAATGACCTGCCTTGCCGTAGTTAGAGCAAATGATATGTCCATGTCCTCGACCATCTCATCACCTCAACCTCTTCCTTGGTAGCCTCTTCGACCACTGCATTGTCCACTGCCTTCATGTCCATGTTCTTCTACTTGCATTCTATAAGTGTCAGCACTACGCTCCATCATTAATTCATAAGCTCGACAATTATTCTTATCATGTCTTACTGATTTAGAAAATTTACAATATAGGTTCCTTGGAGTCTACACATATTTCTATAATAGGCAACAATCTTCTGAGTGATGTTGGCCTTTGGTCTTACATATATCACACCATAGGCATGTAATCCCTAAAGATGGGACATTGTCCTTTAGATTGGCCCTTTGATCTGCACTTTATACACCATACTTCTTCTCTAACTTCTTTTATTTTCCTTATATCTTGTATCTGTAGGGTTAGGTTCACTAGATGGCTCTGAATCTGTTGTATACCTACATTAGTATCTCCTATAGGTGAAGCTTCCAACTTCATCGCAATCTATAGAGCTTCAGCTTGAATTGTTATCTTTTATTGCATCAATGGTAATATAATACGCGATAACAACATAGCTATAAACCAGTCTTGATGTTGCTGCGGAGATATTTCGCAGCTCACTTGACCCAACAATTCCTTAAATCTATGATCAAATTCCCAAACAGACTTAGTAGGTTTCTGTTTAATTTCTTTTAACTCAGTGATGCACTGCAACTCAGACTTCGACTTCTTAAATTCCCTTATCAGCATTGCTTTAATATCTACAAATTTTATAATCTAATTATTTGAATACTTCATATACCATATCAATTCTCTATCTCGGAGCATCGTAATCAGTTGCACTAGATTTATATTTTTATCTTTGATCTGCTTTATGGTCCATACAGCTTCACATAAAGACCAAAACTATTATGGATCTTCTAATCCAGTTCCTTTGAAAACAAGTAGCTTAATATCATCAGCCATATTTCTTCTTAGAGTGGGAGGGGAGGAGTAAGGGAGGGGATTGGGGTAGGGGAGTAGGGGAGGGGGAGAGCTAAAAATGCACTGGCTATTACTGGATTCTAGCTTCTATGAACACTCAGGCTCGGAAGGTGAATACTGCGAAGTTACCTGCATTTATAAAGGTGGTTATCCTTTCTTTCACTTTCAGATTCACTCAAAAGAGGACTATACCTAGTCTCTGCAAATGTCTTTAGGTCTTGTCCATGAGCTTTCTTTCTGGTATCTACTCTATATCTCTTTCCACTTCGCGTTACTATGATCTCTAGCTCAAATTTATTCTCTCTTCTTCCAAACATAAGTAAACTAACAATCTGGTTGCATCCGTAAAACTCCCTTTTCACATAGAAGCATCTTAATCCAATGTTTCAAATATTTTGAATACTTACATCGTGGTCCTTTGAAGAATATTCGTCCTGCTTCGATGTAGAACATGTCCTAGTCTACTATGAACTCAGTAATTAATCCTCCCAAGATGCTATCAATCTAGAAACTCATAGCCCTTGAAATCCTATTGTTAGTGCCCTTGAGTCACTATATCAATTGAGGGGTCCACATCGTAGGTTCTCTGCCTTTAAAATAGGTCTTTCTTTTGGTAAAATGTGTTATCCACTCGTATAGGTCAAAAGGAAATGATGCAAAGAAAATTTCGTATTGATCTATAAAAATATATCTCTATAACCAAGCTTCAGACTTTAGATGAGGATTTGTGTTCTCTTGATCTGCAAATTCTCGCTCCTTTGATTCTAGCCAATATTGAATTTCCTTCTTCGACGAATGCCACATAAAAATATCCCTTAAATATATCTCGGTCTTGGCAATGAAGCCATTTTTCGGTTATGGTTTGAGCTGACCCAGGTTCGATCTATACCTCGCACCAACAAAACCCTCAATCATTGGCCCTTTCAACAACGACTTGCAAGTAGATCACAGTCTCACCTGAAGTGACTATGGGAGGTTGTATAACCAGATTTCTGCAACCTTTAGGGATGATGTGATGTGGTAGTATTATGTTCTTTTATTCTTCATATTCATAAATTACTTTGTGGCATTCATTTAATCACTTAACATTTCATATAAACTCATAGACATCACTATGATGTAATAACATGCAATTGTAATAAACTACTACACTACAATAGATAAAAAGAAAATAAACACATGAAGACACCAATTTTACTGTGGTTCATCTCAATGTGGGACTACTTCCACAAGAACTGTTTCTTATAATAACAATTCATGTACATCAAACATTTCTTGACCTAAGCACTCAGCTGAAGACTAAAGCCTCTTCACACTCAGCTGCAGAGCCTTGCCTTCTCTCCCCAAACCACGGATCATAAAGATACAACCATAACACATATCTGGATCAATTCGATACCTCTCTTCTTTATTATTTGACCCTATATATAATATTACAACGAGGGTACATCATTACAATACCATGGTCCACATACCATGGACTCCCTAATACAAGCAACTACGGTTCGAAAACCATTGATCTTTTAAAAAACTACAAAAGGAAGGGGCTTCGCCCTATCCCGAATCCATTATACCGTGCAGTGTATCCAAAACTACTCCTCTGTGTGGTCCACTTCGCACTTCCTTGCACTCTCCACTGTGTGGTCTGCTCCACAAAATGTGGAGTTCTTGCCAAAAACTAGGCCAAGTTGGGTTGCGCCTAACAACCACTGCAGATTTATTTTTGTTAATTGTTTTCCCATATCTCAGTTGAATTTAATTTATGGGAAAGGAAGTGATAACATAAGTGGGAAAAGGTTTCAGTTCGATGTTTTGTATAGGTTCAGGAGGTCTATTAGTAGGATTAGATATAGGTTTTGTAGCCAGTTATGTTGGTGTAGGAGGATTTTGATTGAATGATTGTTGCATCTACTATGAACATGGATTGGTATTTTGAGGTACAGGTAAAGTTTTTGGCTATTGTAATGGAGGTGGTAATGGTAAAGCAGGTTGTTAAGGATAAGGTGGGCTATACCCCTGCTGTAACTGAGGCATATTAGGCGTTTGTGGCACATAAGGTGGATATTGTGGTTGGTAATGGGGATATGAAGGTGTCGAAGATTGGGAACTAAAGACACCCCCATAAGGATTCCCTTTCCATCCTTGGTTCCAGGGTGAATTCTAAGGTGGCCAACTAGTCCATGGGGATTAAGATGCTTGAGAGTTCCATGGTTGATATTGGGGAAACATTTGCATGTTGGGATCTTGATGGATCTTGATAAGGGATATTTTTTGGTGTTCTCAATGAGGGTTTCCTAGATGGCTGGGGAAGCTCACTTGTTTCATCCCCTCCCTTATAAATAGCTTGTAATCTTGGTTGGGAAGTGCACTATTTAGTAGGGTTCTCATTGGTGAAACTTCCATAAACTTCCACCAAATTTATGGGGCATTCCCTCTCAGCGTGTTACCTTATGCATTTAGGATGAAAAATGGCTAAAGAATCCTTCTCTTCCTTCTATTTCCTCCTAATTTTTATGGTATCCAATTGATCTCTAATAGTATTAAGGATATCTCTTTTAAAGTTTTCTAGGAGGTTCCCTAGTTCAGTTCGAGTAACACAACCCTGTACTAGTTTAGAAATTCTAGACACATAACCCCTTGGGTTGTCCCGAATTATTTTTCCTACCTTAGCTTGGCTTCTATAATAATTTCTACACTATTCATCTATTTCAGAAAAATGTTTCTTATAAATATCGCCAGAGCACAAGAGATTTAATATTTCAATGAATTCTTCCCTCAACCCTTTTAGAAAAATTGTCCTAAAGTTTCTTTCATCCAAATTACCTATTTGGGATTTATGGTAATTATAAAGGAATATTTCAAGATATTCTTCCAAACTCTCATTTTCCATTTGTTTCATTCTAAAAATATCATTAATATCTCTCCTTTTGCAATAATCTTGATATTTCTTAAGAAAGACAAATTTCATATCATCCCATGAATAGATGCTATGTTCTCCCAAACTCATAAACCACCTCAGAGTTGAATCCTTCAACGTATTAGGAAATACTTTGAGCTTATGTGCATCATCATGATAATTATAACTTCTACAAAGAATATCAAACTCAAATAGAAAAGAGTCAAGGTCTTCAGAAGATGTACCATGAAAAATTGGAAGAGATGCCAAAGGTATATTTTTCATAGTAATGTTTCTAGTGACATCCAAGATTGGAATTCCAAACATGGTCTCTAACTCTTCCTCATTTTCCTCACGTCCCCCTCTTGGCCTTTCTCTTCGGTCATTATTCCTGCCATGTAAGGTATTGATTCTATCATTATCCCCACCATTGCTTGCACCATTATTTCTGTCATTTTTCTATTCTCCTTACCTCCTCCTTTGTTAGCCATCCTTCCCATAGGTCTAGAGGTAAGCTCTAGTATGGTATTCCAAATGGAAAAATATTTGACTAGATTTGCTTTTATATACCCAGGTCCCAAGTCTCTTCAAAGTCCGCTTATTGTTGATTCTACTTATGAGACTACCACAGCTTCTATTTCTTTAGCAGCTCCTAATATGGCACGTTCTTGTTGTACTATTCCTTGAAGTTGTACTGCCCCCTCTAGATTTTGTATTTCCCTTTTTGAGGCCACTTTTGTTGCAAATATTTCTCCTTCCTCTCTAGTACCTATGTAACAATTAGTAGGGTTAATTGGGGGGGGTCTTTGTAGGAAAAAATAGTTTTGAAAGTGTTTTGCACTTTGAATAAATATCCCCTTACTGTCTCTAGATCTACCTCTACCTTTGCACATAAGGGAAAGAAAAAAAGAAAAGAAAATAGAAGTACTTCAAAAAGTTATTGAATATAATCAAACTTTGGAGCAACCCCAGCATAGTGGATGTGTGGCTCTTCACTCATGTCTTACCATACTTTATCCACCCTCTGATTTCCCAGCAAAATCAATATCACACACATAAATCCACTAAAACGAAACAATACATGTATCATTTGTAACTCCCTGACAACGACGCAAAAAATGTTAGGGTTTTAATATGTTCTTTTAATTCCCCAAATTTAAAATTGTCAATTCAAAGTTCGTAATAATCAAGTTACAAGGCATTACAGTTCGGATCTAAATTGATTATCGTATACTTACTTAGTACTAAATTAAGTACGAAATGATTAAACTATGTTTCTAGTTTAAAATCGTTCCACCAAAGTTTTCTGAAGTAAAGAAACCTATTATACTCTTCAATGTCACACATATAATTCAAAGTGCTAATTCATATTCAATCACCAAGCAACCAATCAAAGATTTCTTCTGGAAATAAACTCAACAATCATCATAAGATATACTCATAATTCAATTTAAACAATCTGTCTTACTCAAAATCTTCACACGAAACTAACCCTAGGGTCAAGCTAGAAATCAAAAATCAAATCGAGTAATGCTATTAAACTCAAAAACATTCACACATCTTCCTAATTTAATAAGTCTATTCGAAATTGATTGAAAAATGAAACAAATTTCTTATAGCTCCAACAGAATCTCACAAAAATTCAAACATGTTGAACATCAACTACAGGGAATCGTTATTAGAACTTCACATCCACCATTAGTAGAGCATTTCGTTCAAATCAAAGAGTTCAATCCAAACATCTTGAAAAACTCATCCTTCATAAATTCGATTCAAGCTTAAAAGTGTTCTTTCAAACTTATCAATGCTCAATATCAAAAGAGGAACATGAGAACTAAGATAATCATATGAAAATGGTTTCACAAACTCACGCAATTCATAATAGGAATCTAACCAATCACCAATTTGAACATAGAAACCAGATCTTGAAAGATTTTAGATATCATTCAATTACACTTCTAAGTACCAAATATCTAAGAATTGAAAAAAGAAACAAATATTTTAAGTAATATTTTGCTAGTGAAAATCCACATACACACTTCCTATCTAATTTAAATTGATTACAGAACTTGGTTGAGGTCAATGGTGGGCCCTCACCATGACCTGAGACAAGCTAATTTACTTCAATAACTTCACAAATTATAAACACATAAATTCATAGATGTAAAATCTGATATAACTTATATATTAAAGTCTTCAATAAAACATGAATGTAAGTGTTCCAAACTGAAATGAAAACAGAGTCATCAAATGTTTATAGTCACAACCTCCTTGCTTCAATCTCGCTAACCCCTCCTCCTAATGCTTGGCCTTCTTAACGAATTTATGGCCTGAAGATAATTACAACAAAATAACTCAGAAAATAAATGCATTTGTGATCTAGTCTTAATTAAGCTAAGCCAAATTCCAAAGATTACTCGTCCATTTTATCGTATTTGCAATGGTCCAACTGTAGTACTATATTTAGGCTTACGAGGTTATCACCACGACCATGAACAAAAGAAGCTACCTTGAAATGGCCATCGATTGACTAGTGCTAAATCTGGAGTAGAGTACCAAATAGATTATGAAATTAAGTATTGAACGACTATATGATATATTTCAAGATAGATTTTGGGTCCCTGGTGACCTGTCAAATGCATTCAAGTTGTCATCCTTATGTTTCGAAACCCTAGAAATAAATTATTCAATAGTGATTCAAGTAATATAAATTCATTTAAAATCTACTTAGACTAACCAAATATATGTAAAAACAATACTAAGTGTGACTCTTACCTCCATTTATAAAATAATGCAGTTTAGCCAACATAGAATGGTTTCTAGGTGTCAAAAAGAGTAAAATAGGGTAGGTCATAACAGAAATAGTAGGATAAGGTTTCAAAAATGATAATAAAAGTAGGGCCCAACAAGGCCTATGTTGGAAATAAGATATGAGAATCTTCTTCAAAGTGATGGGGAAAAATCCCAGTGAAAAAAGTACAGAAGAGGTTTGTGTCTCTATGTGTTGATGTCCCAGAGGAGAAGAGCTCGAAGAATGATTCATTTTTTGGCTGCAATGGCCCTTTGTTGTTGCTCAATAGGAAACACTTGATGAGGTTAGATATTCACATCTAATCCAATCCCTAGTTAAAAATAATAATTTATATCATGACATATTGACTTGTGTTGTCGTCTCGGAAGAGAGAGGTTTATCTTTGTGGCCTTGCATGTCTTCAATCAATTCTTAGTATAAAGGTACATTTTATTATTTTTTATAAGATGTAGGTTGATTTATCTCCTCTATAGGTCCATACTTATTAAAAAAATTTAGAAGATTCAACTCAAAAATTTACAGGTTTACTAGACAACGAAGTCCGAGTAGTGTTAAAACTATATATCTGGTCACGAAATAGGTTCATATTGGCTTTTCAATGACAGCAAAGCCAATACAACTTGAATAAATATTTGAGGTAACCTACTCCTCCAATTCAATGATCACTTGGAAGAACTGTTATCGAGAGAATTTTACAGGTTTTCCCTTTATCTTTCTCAAAAACATAATTTTGGACTAGGAGTAGTAGCACACATGCAAATTCTTTGGCTATCTATAGCTGGAAAGGGGAGAAATAGGGGATATGAAAAGATGTATGTGATAGGTATTGAATGAGATATGGGATGGGGGAATTGCAATGACAAGTTGTGTTTTTATGTTTCCATCTATTTGAACCTAAAGAAATGGATAAGCTAATCCCCCACAACACTTTAGCAAGCAAAGACAGATTCACAAGGAATTTACAGTAGTTGAATAGTACTAATGTTGTTGGTACTGTGTACATTAATGAGACGCATTGAATAAAAATAAAGGTGGATCAAAAATATTTAAGCAACACAATATTTAACTCACTTATTTATTAGATAACAAAATACAATATAATATAGTTGTGCTTGCATATCACTATACACTCATATTTGCCACTATTCTTGAATCTAAACGATCATGTAAATTCAAAAACATGTCACTAAGAAGACTTTTCTTGCCCTGTGTTCCTCAAAATCACATTTAGGTTTGTACATACTGATGATATTTTTTATCAACAAATTTCTCGTGTCCCCCTTATTGTCCCTATTTCCAAAAATGTGCGCTAAATTGTTCCTCATCAGGCCTTTTCCTAAATGCATAACAACATTCTCTGTGCATTTCCATATATACATTGTTTTAGGTTAGTGGCATAATTGTACTTGTTTAGTACTTATCCTATAGGTGACAGGTGGTGAGTTTTCATACTCATGACACCTACTTTATTTGCACTGTGGTATATATTTCCCCTATATTTATCATCTGATTACAAATTTCTTCCTATATTTGTTTGGAAATGGCTTCTTCCTATAGCTCTTTGGCAAGGATAAATTTTATTTTCTATTTCTGTGTAAGTTCGGGTCTCCAATTTTCTCATTTTTCTCTTTAGTATTAACAGGGAAAGAATGAATGAGATTTGGAAAGGTACAATTGTTCCTAGCCTTTTCACTGTCATGATTCAACCATAATGGAGCTTGATTGTTTCATTCTTCCTACATCCTTTACATCTTCTATTTTCTCCCAAAAAGTGTAACATTTTCTTCTAAACATGCCTATACCAAATGATTTTAGTTGATTAGAGGGGTTTGTACTCATTTTATAATTAATAGATTATGTAAAGGTGTTGTGTTTTTCCATGTTTATCATGATTAACTTGGCAACCGAACTAAACTTTGGAAGGTTGGTTGGTTAATAATGAGAATCCCTCTTTTCCACATTCTATATTATTCATTTCCTTTTCTCCATGAAACTTCTTCCATTGAATTTTATTCGACTTATTTACTGTTTGGTTTGGAATTTATCGAAATTCAAGTGATCTCCCAAGTTCTCTAAGAACATATGCCAGTTATTTTTATTCCTATGGACATCCTTTGAATCCACGTCTTCAAATTTTGTTGAGAGCTCAACATTTTCGTCCATTATGATCTACCCCCTCCTTGACAGAGAGTGGAGGAAATAAAAATTTGATATTTGTAGTGCTATAGTGGAGGAAATAAAAATTTGATTAATACTTAGAACTTTGATTATTAACTTCAAAACTTGCTTTAGAACATTCCAAGGAAAAAAGTTAAACCTCGTTTAAACTTGTTGTCAACATGATGTGATGTATTATATTTTGTAGCATTGACAAGGGAATGCCATTGATATGCATGTATGCACATTAATTTACTTGATTTCATATAAATATATTAGATTTGACATTGATATCCCTAAGCATCATATTACCAATATAGGCAATAATTAAGGGTTGTTAGTTTGTTTTTCTAAAGAACATCTATATTTTTTGCTATGAATATCTTTTTCAAGTTGATTGACAAAGAACATATGAGTGGATGACATAAAGGATTATTGCATACAAAGACATGATATGGTAACTGGGATGGTTAACAATGTCCAATTTATGATAAACAGATGACAATGTCTTTACCACATGTGATCATTCATTATTTGAAGTTTTGTCAATTCTTACGTTTGTGTTTTTCAGACTTAATATTTAAGTTGGTGTTTACTTTTCATGATTCAATGAAGCAAATCTCTATCATAAGCCGCATCGAGTATTTATTCTACCAAATTCATTAAGGTGTTTCTCTGGGATTCATCCCCAATTGGATTACATTATCTTTCATCTATTTATTCCACCAATATTATGGTGAAATTTCTCCAGCATCATCTCTCATGATGTTGGCATACTTCCTCCATTTTTTGTTTATTCCACTAATGTTGATCAAATCTTGCAAGTAGCCTTATACCTCATGCCATTGACGTAGTTTCTCTTAAAGTGATTCCTCCATTATCTCGTTGTATGCATTCCCACTTAAACTTGGGTCTTCTATTTTTACTTCAAAAATAGTATCTCAGCATTCATAGTGTGATAAACTAAGAATTTAGTGTCAAAAGTTCCTAAGCCCTAGATTGGGATCAGGAGAGTCCCCATACTGAAAGAAGCTTCTAGCTCCAAATTTTTAACTATATAACAAAGAGTTAAGTCAATCTTCTCAAATGCAAATTTGGGTTCTCTTAAGGTTTAATATTGTGTATGTATGATCTTTTCTGATTTATTAAGGATATGGTGATTGGTGTAGGTGTAACCACCTTTGCTAGAGGGAGTTCGACTAAATCAAGGTATATAATTGGTCCCAATCAAGATGCCAAGTTCTCAAATGATTTTGATATTGTGTATGTAAGCAATACATGTTCCTTGTTGGTTATTGATCAGGGAAATCAAGTTATTCGTGAGATTCAACTTAATTATCATGATTGTGCATATGAGTATGGAAGAAATTTTTCTTTGGGTCTTCTTTCTAGGTTTTAAAAAAGAATTAGACTGTTAAATTTGTTGTTTTTCCCCATTCTATAGAGCAACACCAAATATTAGACTCTTGAGACAACTCTCTCCATTCCTCTTTATACATTGTCTAGAACAATATTACAACTCAAAGATCTTGGAGAAATTTTAAAATAATAGAAGACATTTCATGTTCATCCATCTCAAAGTAATGAGTTTCAAACTATTTATATTGCATCGCCAATATGCAGGAATTATTTTAATTGTAGTTGTTGCCTTTTGTGGCTATGTCCTTCCTCTACTTCAACAAGGAGTTGCAACTGCAGTCTTTTCACGAAGGGTAATTTCAATTTATTTTGTCACATTGTTCTTTTCTTTTTTGATATCATGACCATCTAATTTGGTTTGGCAAGTCATATGTCATAGTCCTCATATAACACAAACAACATTGTCAGCTTCTTTGAAGTAAAAGAGGAACTAAATCTTAATCCTAGAAAACTAGTTCCTTAGGGATACAATTTTCACTGCAGAACTTGTGTCTTTAGACGGTTTCTTGCCTAGGTCTTTAAAACCTCACAGTTATTGCATATGGATGGTAGGGAATTCAAGAGAGATCGGGAACATCGAAAAAACCATTTAAACCTACCAAAGGATAAGAGGGACCCTCATTGATCCCATTGATGGAGAACAAGAAATTGTAGACGGTGGTTGGGTTTCCTTTGGGAAGTTCTTTGTAGACATTTTTAATTATATTGCAGAGATCATTAAAGGTATTTTTCCCTATCTTACTAGTGGATTTAGAATAAAATATCCTTACAAGAAAGTAAATTTATGGCCACTTTAGGGTAGCCTTTTTCTAGATGATGATTATGATACTAAACCTAAACTAACACCAAGAAAAAAGGAAACAATGACATTCAGAGAGACAAAAATCAATACACCCATCTCTCCTCCTACTTCATCTGGTTCACACAATAGTGATTTTGGGCCCACAAGGGAATATATCACTCCATTTATTTCTAATAGGTATGTCAATCAAAATCATGGGTATTAACAGAATGAAGACAATCAAGACAATGTTCAACCATCGATATATCATTTATCTACACCTAAAATATATTTTCAAAAGTATTATGTTACAACTAATGAAGTTGTCTTCGAAGTTGTACAAGAAACCAAAGGCATTTATAAACCAGTGGAAATTAAGCTTATCGACTATAGGGATCCGATGTATAATAATCATAACACATGGACCTAAATGCGGATGGAACAATATTATGATTATTGATGGCATCGTGTAAGGCCTCGTCATAAACAGGGACCTTCAAGTCTCAAATTCATTTCGTTGGACAATGAAATGGAGCCTTGCCTAGTAATAGGATTTGATCAAGCCATTCACTTTTGAAATTACAAACCTTTGAATGGATGCAACAATAGTCATTTTCAAGGTTCAAGTAGTTCGGTGTTCAGGCCATTATTTCTTAA
Organism: Pinus taeda; assembly: GCA_000404065.3. Classification (NCBI taxonomy): domain Eukaryota; kingdom Viridiplantae; phylum Streptophyta; class Pinopsida; order Pinales; family Pinaceae; genus Pinus; species Pinus taeda. The sequence continues at coordinate 26,984 of APFE031427647.1, forward strand.
ACCTTGATATCTTTACAACCCTTTCAACTTCATGTGAGATATATACAAGCCACATAATGGCTTTCACCACCTCTTGACAAAACAAACCAGTTCAGTTTTAGTTCACATGTGAGAGAAATGTGTTCCAATATTATATGAAGGGCAGAACTTGGAATTATCCACCTTTTAATTTGATGTTGTTAATTTATATGTAGATTTAAATGAAGCAAGATGAAATATTTTGCAATTTTTAGTGCTTGCAATTTTTTTTTGTCAAGTAATCGTTGATATTTTCAATATTTTTCCAAATTTCATAGTTATTGACCCCAAAGTTACCAACACGAGAAACAAAAAAATCAAAAGTGGGAAAATAAACTAGTTGATGAACTTATCAACTCAAAAATACATAAAAATATGTAAATATATACATAGAGTTGATCATCTAAGCCTTACCATTGATTTGAAGACTAAAATACTAAGAATGACCATAATCTCTTCCTAGTTGAGTCCATTTCTTAAATTCAACCCTAATTTGGAAAAAAAATCACCCATTCTCCTTCTGGAATAGTCACGTCTAGGAAACACTCTTGCAACAAAGTATGAATGAATCCCAAAGCAATGATGCAAGCATACAATACATAATCCAAACAATTAGTTGTTATGTCAAAGTATGGTTTACCACTCACAGAACTTTCAACTATGTCAATGTATTCCTTTTCTGTCACTTGATTTACAGTGCTTTGCTCCGCTTTGTTCATTTGAAATTTTACCACCTTCATTCAGTAATATTTCCAGAACCAACTTTTGATCGGCTCTTGTTTTATACAATGCACTTGAAAGGGCCCGAATAAACAAGGGCGAGCCATTACACTTCCTTGCTAATTTAGTGGCCAAATAGTGTTGTTTTATGGTCAAAGGGGCATCCCATCATACAACACATTGGAATAGGTGTACTGCATCTTCTTATTTCATACAATTGAGTGTATAAATGTGTGCCTCTATGGATGAAAGAATTTGTGGGTGGTTTTTGACTACAAGAATTCTTCCACGCCCCTTACCATCAATATAGAAGAGTCCCTCAAATTGAGAAGCTTCCCACACTTCATTAACAATAATGAGGGAAGGCAGAAGATTTTGAGAATTTCCTCTTGTGTTTAGTGAGGCCTTTCCTCCACAGATGTGAAGACAACATTTGTTTTGTAGCCACCAATGATCCAAAAAATGGCTCCGATGAAATTCCTCTTGAATTTGCAGTTGAATGTCACACAAGATTCAAGAGAGATATTTCCCATGCCTCTATACCTATATCTTTTTTCAAATGCTTTACATATCCCTATTGGCATGGACACTATTGGTTGCACAATAAATGTGATTGGAGAGGCTATTTATGAAGTGTGATTGCTCGAGTTATGAAAATTCCAAGCAATTATGCATAGATCGACTTCGAGATCGCACTAAAACCTAGTGAAAGAATGAAAAAAATATCAATGAAAATTCTCTAAATACATCACAAAGGTGATGATAACTTCGCTTGTTTCAAATCTGGAATCAAAACTATAGGTGCGAGAACTCTTTTTAATGTCTTCAATAAGATGATAGGAGATTCACTCCTTGGAATGAGTATCAACCAAATGGAATGAGTTCTTTGTTTCCATTTCAATAAGTTCATAGCCAATAATCTTCACATACCTGTGTTCATTCTCTCCAAAACTATCGTAGACATCATAAACAAAAATTTCATTGAAACATGCACATTGCATCTTTGATTTCCCTGCTCAAACTGAAAATTTATTGTTTCATCATCCACAATGTCACTGAGTAATATTGTTGCTCATGTTGTTGCTAATTAGGAATCAAAGATAAAGAAGAAAGTTGAGATGTAGGAAGAATATATTCAACAATACCCTTGTTTCCCTTTGGATATAGACTATTACCCTCATCAAATAGATCAACCACTCTTCCTGTAGCATACAATGCAACACCATCAAAGGATCCAACTATGATTCAATATGGCCAAGGGACCAAATTCCACATAATGCAAAATGCAAGGTGGCTAGGACTTTGGAGATAAGATAAATTGACGATATAGTGAGATTGGAAGGGCTCTATGCAACCACAAAATGATTCTGTCAACACTTTTAATAAAATTGGTTTGGGTAAACCAAGGTTTCACAAAATTTCCTTGTAAAAATATTAAAATCAGTTATTTCCAATGCTTTAAGGCATTAGAGCACACTGTGACCATTGAATAATCCCCATCCCTTTTTGAGATTGCAACTTGAAATTTCAAGGAGGTGCTAATTTTGATATTTTGGTATTGATACGCATGGTAGGAATGCATCAAATAAATTATACCACCTGTGGCACCTTCTACTCATAGTTGTAACAACCAAATTGTTAAGTTTAGCTAGGATTTGTGTTAAAATTTCTTTACTTTTATTCCAGAAATTAGTTTAGAGCTTTTGGCAAAGGAGCCAAAACAAGAAACCAATGGTTCTTTGCAATAGAGAGAGAGAGAGAGAGAGATTAAAAAAACATTAAATTTTAAAATTTAATATATCAAAACACTAAATTTTAAAATTTAATATATCAATTATCATTTTCATAATTATGAAAACAAACTACAACCTTTTCCAATTTAAAATCCTATCGGCGTACCTTTGCACATTTTTGGGGAAATTGTTGGTTTATTTTTCCTTAATTATTTAACTTCTCTCGCTTGAAATAATTTTCCTTTGTAATCCAATACAGAATATTTCTATTAATAAAGATAAGTTTTACATTGATAGCATATGTCCTCCAAAAAGGTTGACCTAGGAGTATCTGTTTCCAACCAGGTAAGACAAAGTAAGCATGAAGACTAAATAACCAAAGACCCAAAATTTGCATCCATTGCCCAATAGTAAAACTAACTGGCCTAAATATGGCCATAGACAGAATAGGGCTAAATATGGCCATGAAATAAAGTAGATAACACATATAGAAAGAAAAGAACAAAAACAAGCTTGGGGCTCATCACCGATGCATCCTTTCTCTCCTTTCTTTTTTTCTACTCTAATCCAGCCTTCTAGAGGTGTGGCTACCAAAGCTACCTTAAAATTGTTTTTAAAATCTAAGGAGGTATCCTTGTCAGAGTCTGAGCAATGTAACTCATGGTTACACTTCATGGCACCCATCGGAGCATTATTACTGACTTCTTCTCTTCCAGACGGAAAAACTTGGATCTCCTGACCTCCTTGATGGGGATTTTGAAGATCTAAAGTTTGGGCCTTGTTCGATGAGGGCATGTCATCATGAAACTCATCATCTTCCTAATCAGAGGAAGAGGAATCCTTCTATTCTCAAGGATGTGGGTTTCATGGCTTCCATGCTTTATATTTGGGCTTCTAATAGACTAGCTTTTTAGAACAAGGGTTCTAAAGATGACCTGTTTGATGACAAAGTCAATAATGAAAAGCAATTTTATTTTAGTCCAGCAATTGGGTCCAGTGAAAGTCACCTATGTTTAAATATATTTTTTAGGTAATACTTTGTTGATGTCAGGTTATATGAAAATCCTACCATAGGTGAAGACTCCACACTGGCCTCACAAGGGATCTGCGAATAGATAATGGCCCAAGGTGTTTCTAATACCCAAAACACTAAAGAATGGAATAGATAAACAAGAAAATTCAGGAGCCTAAACCAAATGGGTAGATTTGTGATCAAAACTATGGAGGGGTCAAAATTTGGGAAATAAGGGGTTAGGAAGAGCTTAAGTTTTCCCCAAAACTAGGGCCCCTTGAAAATAACATTCTAATAATCTACATCATTGTCAAAAATGGCAATGAAGGAACCCTTGGAAAAAAACAGGACCCTACATTCCTTGGTCCAAGTTGAATGGATCCATTGGTAAAGGTGTGTTGTACATGGTCATATCCCATTGAAATGGAAGATGAGGCCATTACCTACCAACAACTCGTAGATTCCATCTAGAACTAGATGAGTGATTTACATTGAAGGAACATCCTCAACTTTGTCTACTATAAAAGGACCCAGAGCAACCTGGGCCTGAGCCACCTTTCATGAGATAGATATGCAATTTGGGAAACTTGGTTTCAAACTGTGTCTTTGTAAGAGAAAGCTTGAGAAGAGGAAGGCTTTCCCAAATCTCCCCCATGTAGTTGAAGGGCCAAGAAAATTGTGACATCCCCACATATATTATAAACAGAGATAGGAAAGATATCTTCCATTTGCTTACCTTCGAAAATAAGGTGTTTTAATAAAGAGGGTAACCCTATCTTGAGTTCTAGTGATAACTTGAGGTCTTTTACCATATCCGTAGATCTGACCCAGAAAAACATCAAATGCCTAGAAATCAATTTGATCAAGATTTAAAAAGCACTTAGAGTGGTCATAGGCTCGACCTTCTCACCAGCAACTTCTCCAACATTGGTCTTCTTCTGAACCCATGGTAAACCCTTTGGGAAATGTGTTACACCTTTCGGGGTTTTAGGCATGGTCTCTTGCTCAGTAGTCACAACTTCTCCCTTGAAATAATTATTAAATTATTATTTAGTAATTATTTCTAACCCATTTTGACCATATTACCTAGGAATAATAAAATAAACCATTTTTTTTTATTATTCCTTAATCATTACACATTTCTCCCATGAAATAATTATTAAAACACTATCTAGTAATTATTTTTAATTTACATTAGCCATATCTCCTTAAAATAATTAATAAATCATTTTTATTTATTAATTACTTTAAACATTGTTCTTAATTAACTCAATTAATCATTATTTTTTGAGTTAGCTCACTAAATAAAAAAAAATTGACCATTTCATTAATATTTCCCTCTCCTAAACGAGTGGGCTAAGCTCAGACTCAAAGGCTGAGGGAATGGCGACTTAGGGTTTCTGCAGAACCTGTAACGGCAGACCTGAGCAGACTTCTGCAATATTGTCATACCACCAGCAATACGAAAGACCGCATTCGACAAGAAGTAGCGCGAGCATCATGAATACCCCCCAAGGGGAGGACACTGCACCTTCGCCCAATGCAAATGATTCTCCTCAAAAGCATGAGGAAGGAACTAGCCAAGTTGATCAAAATGGAGATAGAGAGAAGATAGATCCACAAGATGCCAAGACGAATGATAGAGAGAACCCCATGTCACCTCAAACACCTGTAGACCAGTTACTACTGAACGCCTGAAAATAGAGCTCCCAAGTCATCGAATCAATGCTCAGATCCAGTACATGAGAGATCATGCATTGATAGGCAAATTCATAGGAATGTGGCCAATAGAGAAAGCATTGCATGGCTGGATAGCAGTGAAGTGGAAGCTGAAAGGACACATAACGCTACAGCTAGGACCTAAAGGGTTCTTCATGGCCATCTTTAACTGCTTAGAGGACCGAAACAGAGTTCTAGATGGCGGACCCTATTTCTTCAACACAACTGGCCTATATTTGAGGGGACAAGTTGAGCGCTTTAACCCAGACAAAGAAGATCTCAGCTGGGCACCAGTCTGGATCTATCTCTACTCACTCCCAATGGAATACTGGGATGAAGAGACTTTACAAACCATAGGAAATGGTCTTGGTGAATTTATCAAAACAGCAGAGGAAACAAATCTCCGAAGATACACCTCCTACACCCGCATTTGCATTTATATGCACCTTAGCAAGGCACTTCCGGATGCGGTAAGTATTTTTCATGACGATGTTGAATGGGTTCAGTTAATTGATTGAGAACATGTGTCATTTAGATGCAGGAGATGCCATGCACTGGGTCACCTGTTTCGGGACTATACTCTAAATCAGAAACCCTCGAATACCACTACCTTTGAGGAGCCAGATCTAACTGGCTTCACTAAGGTTGCCAATTGTAGGAAAAACCACAAGAAACCTGCTTCAATCCCTAAGAAGCCTCAAGCCAGTTCATCAAAACCCTCTACAAGCAACAGCTTTGAAGTGCTAGCCCAACAAGATGTCCACAACCCTGAGACCCTTGTCCCATCTGAGGAGGATCCCATGATGAACAAACAACCTGCACATTCTGATCCCAAAAAACTCTCAAAAGAACCATTACCCACAGATCCTTCCTCCACGGCTAAGCGTACAGTCCCAGCATAGTACTTTCAAGGAATGGAGGTAGACAACACGCAGCCTGACCTTACCAGGACAACAGAAACAACAGAAGACATAAGTGACACACAACATATGGAAGAAGAACTAGAAAGCATAGACATTGGGGATTTGGATATTCTTGACCTAGAGCAGGTATGCAAAACAAAAAATTATGATAAAGTCCTAGCACGACAGTTGGAGAATCTGGAAGTAATTCTCTTCAGAGCTCAAAGGCAAAAATCCCTAGGTATTCAAATTGGAGGTCTTTGGGATGGGAAAAGCATAATCAAAGATAACAAAAAAAGAGAGAGGAAAACGGATCTTCAACACACCATCCACATTGGGTAAATGCTAGTGGAGTCAGGCAGGTACTCCAAGCTCAAAAAGTAATACAACTCTCTTTCCAACCTTCCATCATGAAGCTAATCTCATGGAACATCAGGGGGCTCAATGGTTGTGGGAAATGCAAACTAATTAAGAATATGATAAAGCAAGAGAAGCCCCAAATTCTCTTTCTGCGGGAAACTAAATGCAACTCCATCTCTCTAGACCAAATTGTTGCAAAATTTTGGCCGGGTAGTCTAGTAGCAGCAGTAGATGCCTCTAGTGCCTCAGGAGGCTTGGCAATAATCTGGGATGCACACACCATTGAGCTCAATAACATACATGCAAACAAGCATTTCCTTCAATCTACTTTCCACATTATAGGAACTAGTATACATGGTCACATAACCAATGTATATTTTCCCCAGGAGGCTATGCATAAGGTAGAACTTTTGAATACCTTTTCCTCAATCAATATTGATTGGGCTCATCTGCTATGGATCATTGGGGGCGACTTCAACATCATAACCAAGATGGAAGAAAAGCGAGGAGGAAGGAACAAGCTAGACAAAGAAAGTAATAATCTAAAATATTACATTCAAAGCAATTGGCTTATTGACATGCCATTCAACAATGGCCTTTTTACCTGGAATAACAAAAGAGCTGGTTCACACCAAATTGCATCTCGCCTGGATAGATTCTTAATCTTTGACAATGCAATCCACTTAGGGGGAGACCTCTCCGCTTCAATTATTCCACTTACAAGTTCAGACCATTGGCCAACTTCTCTCCAATGATCTCAACCAGGCAATGCTACCCACAGGGCTTTTTGCTTCAAGGCTTTTTGGATGACACATCCAGACTTCGTCAACCTGGTAAATTTAGAATGGTCTAACTTCTCTTCACCAAATGGTACAAGAATGTTCAAATTTCAGTAGAACCCTAAATACCTCAAGAGTAAAATAAAACAATGTAACCAGTCTTCATTTGGTAACATTTTCCAGGCTCAAACTGCTCTAGATCAAGATATGAAACAGTTGTAGAAACGGATCATCACAGAGGGAAGATCAGAAGAACTTTCGGAACAAGAAAAGTCTCTTGAATCTCAGATCTCAGAGAGGGCCAAACAAGAAGAAATGCTCTGGAGGAAAAAATCGAGAATCAGGTGGCTAAAGGAAGGAGAAAAAAATACAAAATTTTTTCACCGAACCACTATTCAACGCCGAATGAATAACAATATCACTCACATCCAAAATGAGCAGGGGGTAAAAGTGGAAAATTATGAAGAAATCGAGCTCGAACTTCTCAACTACTTTAAGCAATATCATCAAGAACCACAGGTTGACAGAATGCAAGCTATAGGAAAAATCACAGAGAACATCCCCAAAGTCATCACAAAGGAGCACAACCAACTCTTACTCAGGCCGATCGACTTACAGGAAGTGGAAAATGCAGTTCATCAACTAAAATAAGGAAAGGCACTGGGGCCTAACAGATTTACCTCCAATTTTTTCCATAATTTCTGGGAGCTAATTAAAATGGAAGTCTGGCAGTTTGTTGAGGAATCGAGAACTTTGAGGTGGGTGCTTCTAGCTATGAATACCACATTAATAGCCCTTATCCCAAAGGAAGCTCAATCTAGCACCCCTGACAAATTTCGGCCCATTGCCCTGTGCAACGTCATCTATAAGATTGTTTCCAAAATCGTAGCTTCAAGACTCAAACCGCTGCTACCACTTCTCATTTCACCAGAGCAGATAGGATATGTAGAAGGCAGGCATATTACGAACAGCATAATCATAACTCACGAAATCATTCACTCCCTGAAGCACTCCAAGAAATCAGGTATGCTCCTTAAAATCAACCTCTCAAAAGCCTTTGACAGCGTAAGTTCGATGTATATTCAAAAGATCCTATCTGCCTTTTGTTTCTCCCCAACTTGGATTCGTTGGGTCATGAGTCTCATCTCTTCCTCTTTTCTCTCAATTTTTATCAATGGTATCCCCTCCTCACCTTTCCAGCCATCCCAGGGTATCAGACAGGGGGACCCTCTCTCCCCCTTCCTCTTTGTGTTAATGGCGGAAGGTCTTGGCCACAGTATTAAAGCTGCTCTATTTTCCCAGAAACTCAGAGGCCTGTCATTTCCTAACACTCCAGCCTTCACCCATCAGCAATTTGTGGATGACAATATGCTTTTCGGTCACCCTTCAGTCTAGGAAGCTCAACAATTCAATTCACTATTGACAAACTTTTCGGATGCTTCTAGAGCAAAAATAAATAAGGCCAAATCTCAAATCTTCTTTTTCCATACCCCCACTGTCACCCAAGCTTCTATAGCTCGTATTCTTGGATTCTCAATTGCTGCTCTCCCTTCCAAGTATCTTGGTGCTCCTATGACTGACTCAGCTCTGAAACACTCCTCTTGGAGAATGCTCTTAGAAAAACTGGAGGCTCGATTATCCTCCTGGACTCATAGGGCACTCAACATGGCCAATCGTCTTGTCTTAACCAAGGCGGTTCTGCAATCCAAGTCGTTGTATCTCTTCTCGATCCTACCAGCACCCAAATGGGTTCTCAAAGATATCAAACATCTACAAAAATCCTTCCTGTGGGACAAGTCAGATCAAAAACGCAAATGGGCCCTAGTCAAATGGGACACAGTTTGCCTACCAAAGCTTGCAGGTGGAACGGGTCTTCATGATCCTTACCACAACAATATGGTTATGGGCACTCGCATCTGGTGGAAATGTCTCACTATGTCGTCCACCCCTTGGGCATCCCTATGGACTGCAAAGTATGCCAACAGTCGACCCACAGAAGAATTAATCCGAATTTCAGAAGTCAACCCAGGTTCTCTAATCTGGAATGCGGCCAAGAAACACAAGCTCTTAATTCAGCAGCATAGCTTCTGGGAATTGAAGGATGGTAATATAACAAGGTTCTGGGATGAATCTTGGCAGAAGCAACCCAAACTAAAGGATTTGGTCTTACCTCATCAAATCCCGGAATAGGAAATGCAAACATATGACACTGTCAAGCACTTTTGGCTTCCTTCCACAATGCAAGGGCACAGGCAATGGCGTAGCACAGACCACATAATAAGACAGGGAATGGAATCAGCTCAATAGGTTCTCAGTACTAAATTAGCAAAGAGAAGAATACAATACTCAAATGAAAAGGGTATTCTTAGATGGGGCTATGAAGAAAAAGGAACCTTCACAACTAGGGAGGCCTATCACATCATCATGAAGGAACACATTGTCAAGGATCCTCTCTAGAATAAAATATGGAACCCCAAGATTTGGCTGAAAATCTCGACCTTTCTTTGGCTTTTATATCACAATAAAATCCTTACATGGGACAATCTCAAGAAGAGGAGCTTCCACGGCCCCTCCATCTGTCCCAACTGCAAGCAAGAAGAGGAAACCACTCAGCATCTTATGAACTCTTGTCCATTAGCACACAAGCTCTGGGAAAAGGTCATCTTTAGATGCCAAAAGGATGGAAGGACACAAGGAGATATAGTTTCCATTGTTCGCAACTGGGCAAGGAACCCATTCAAGAGCAAGCTTTTAAACTCCTTATGGAAGCTTATACCGGGTTTTCTCATGTGGACTATATGGAAGGAGAGAAATCGGCAAATCTTCAAGGACCAATCTATGCCCTTGGAATCTCTATGGAACACAGTATGTCAAAATATCATGGAAACTTTACTTCTCCAAACATGGTCTGAGGAAGACTTTCCCTCTCTCCCGCTGGAAAAAACCATATGGACAAATTGGAATTTGCAATGGAACCAAGAAATGATAATCAACGGAAAAACTCAAGCAAGAAGCAGGACACCAGATAAGTGGATTCCCCCTCCCTGTCACATGTTCCAGCTAAACTTTGATGGAGCCTCGAAAGGGAATCTAGGAAAGGATGGATTTGGAGGAATATTCAGAGATCATAAGGGAACTCCTCTTCTAACCTACTAGGCTCAAATGGATGCGACACCAACAACTCGGTAGAGTTAGAAGGATTATGGCAGGGACTCATTATAACCCAAAAACAGGGTATATTCCTGCTTGTTATAGAGGGAGATTCGCAAATTCTCATAAATATGGTCAAAAAAATACTACAGGGAACAACCTCAAGTAAGGTGAGCAACAGCTGGAGAATGGCCAGTCAACTAAAACTTATCGAAATCTGGCTCTCCTCCCACAGACCAATCAATTTCAAGCACATACACCGGGAGGGAAACAAAGTAGCTGACATATTGGCAAATATAGGAGTGGAAAGCGGAAAATATCTCCATACAAGTACACTCTCTACTCTAGCCACTGAACAACAGATACTGGAATATAAGGAATTGGTGAAGAATGAAATGGCTCAGGAGGAAGAAGCGAACCCAGATGCGGGTGAAATCCAAGACCATTAATGGCCACCCAATGGATCGTCGGTGATCGGACCTGCTAGACGGTGGGTAGTGCTCTATTCAACGCTCACCTAAGATGAACACAGGTAAGCCCGTGAGCAGCATTAAATGGCCCCTCAGGCTGAGATCCGGAAGCTGCTGGAAACACTATGGAGCCTCTCGAACCCTCTGTTTATCCTCCCTCCCTCTGCATTTGTCTGCCTTAGGCTAGGAATTCTTGTTTCAGAACTGTCACTGGAAGCCAATGTTGGCTTCTCTGCTGCATTGACCTCATAAATGGGCACCATTATTCCCATTCCAGGCATTGCCCTATAAATCTGGCATAGGAGCCCTCTATCTACAACCTGTTCTCCTTCTCAACCTCTTGTCCAGCTGAATTGCATCCCAACCTCACTGATATGGTCCGTCACCACATGAGGAGTCGCAGAGGAGGCACTTGCAGTGGCAGCGTTCGGCCTCAAGCAACGCAGAGCTCTATTCCTACCTCTCCCCCTCATTCTCATGAGAATTCGCCTCCTCCCAGGTCTCCGCCCAGATAGTATCCCCATACGCGCAGTGGACGGGGTCACGGGCAAGCCTCCATGGCTGCGCACAGTGATATCTGGCTCCACACTGCAATTTCTCCTCTGCTTCCCAACTTTGTCCCTCACTCGACCCAGTTCAGGTTCCAGAGTAGCCTAAACAGGCCCATCATTACAGCCAATGTGACCATAGTATTCTCTGAAGAAACTGAGTAGAACATTACTCAGGCGAGAAATTTTGAAGCACCTTCTCAAGAGGAGAGAAATTAGGGATAGGGTCATGGTTGCAGGGGCGTTAGTCATGGCCGTCTACATGCTGAAGATGTTCAAGCTGGTGACATTCAGCATGATGGTGGCAGATCAGTAGGAGCTTCAATCAAGATGGATTATGTTGGCAGTTCGAGCGACACCCAGCATGCAAGGGAGCCTCCAGGTGGCGTAGCGAAGGGCGACATGGCGGAGGAGGCTTAAGACTAGGACCAGTACGCCTGCCTCATCATCGAGGAGCCACCTGACCAGGATGATAACAATTGATGTCGTGTGGCATCTGTGGCCACCTAAACACCATCTCAGACTTCTGTTGGTTACGGTCTTGGTCTAGTCACGTGTTGTTTTTGCTGTTTATATGAACGATAAGTGGGTTTGTCATTTTGTTGTAGCATCAGGTGGTGTTGTGCTGAATCCTCTTCTGCTTTTTGCGTTAAACATGGGTATTGGTCTTATGTATGGTTTTCCCTTTGGTTATGATCTCAGGTTATATGTTTGGTCTCTTGCTGTGTCAAATTGGTTTCCCCAAATCTGGGGCAGTTTATACCTTTTTGATGAACTTCAGTGACAACGGTTGAGGCAAGGCCTCTTTGTAAATTTTTTTTGGTTTTATTAATAGAATTAGCCTTACATAGAAAAAAAAAATTTTCCCTCTCCTAAATATAATAAAATAATCATAATGGTATATCTTGATTTGGTCTAATAATATTTTATTGTTTAACTAGATCTAGATCTATCCTACATTTTATTATAAATAGAGAGGTTTTTTCATCACTCTCTACACATGATCATTATCATTGTTGTCACTCTGATCTTCTTACTTTCAATATCTCCATTGTAAGTTCAGCATTCGTTGTCTTTTTCCCTAATCAAGAGAGAGATAGCCATATAAAGCATAGGTATATCAAAAGAACCCTCCCACGGAGGAGGACTTCAAAGGATCATTTCTACGTTCTTCTCCTCAAGTGAACATTAATAATAATAGCAATTCCTTTCCATTGGGTGTTATATCTATAAATTTGGCAAAAGTATATTTGGATATTCTTAGTTTCTTTTCGGGTCTCTAATAGTTTTATGCAGATATGAAGATAATTTAAAGTGGAAGCCTAAAGGGTTTAACATATTTTCTACTCTTATCTTCTTTTTAGGTGAATACATCACCAACAACATAAAAGTAGATTTTTGACCCATCCGTACATAAATTTACACCTAATAAATGGTGAATCAACTGTGTTGAATCTACAGATCCCTAGTGATTACATTTTTTTATTTTTTCTCTTTTGCTCATTTCTATTTTTAGTTATTAGTATTTTTTTTCAAAAAACACTTGTTTTTGTGTTTTCATCTCTGTTACGCAAGTTACAGGTACAATTCGCATAGGAGGTATCGAAATTTGGTTTGATCCAAAAAGTGGGAGCTTCTACAGACCTAACAAACTTTTTCAAAGGAATAATTTTAGTGGCCAATGCAAGAAAAGGGCCACAATCTATGTTATAACGTAGGAACATATTAGAAAAATGCGTTGCCTCTTTTTCTTATTATTTTTCCATTTTTTGCTCCAGCCCCAATTTGTTTGTCTACTAGGAGGGGTAATACGTATCCTATCAGTCCAGTTAAGGCCTTGATCCTCTCACATTACCTACTTTAGGAGGATAGAAAAGAACCATCTAGGGTTTAAAACACACATCCACCACATCAAAGGGGGTTTTTACTGACTTGGGAGTCTGCTATTCAGGTCCATAAACTACTAATTTTTTGCAGCATTAGCCATTGTTTTATACTTTTGTTATACATGGGAATTTCATTTGAGCCCCACTTACATCTTTGCTCTATCCTCCCTTATATTCTTCATTAGTTTCAACTCTTCTTTAGTATTTTGTTTGCTTCCATTTTCATCCTAGATATTAAATTGTCTTTATTAGTGCTCCCTGCATAAAGTAGGATTTTAGACCTAAGATCCCAACCCCATTTGGCATTTGATATTTTGTCCCCATTTCCTTGCCTTTTTTTTCATTTTGTGTTGCTTGTTTCTTTATAGCCTCTTTTTGGGTGGGAAGTAGAGTGTGTTTGGAGTTGTTTATTTATTGTTCATTTCATTTTAATTTATAGTTATGTTATTTACTTTCTAGCAACACTTTTTTAATGCTTATGCAAAACCGATGACATTACACACCTTTTCACGCACATTGCACACCCCAAGTAAATGAGTGCTTGGTTAGCACCTCTGAGACAAGACTATTAAAAGAAAGCACATAATTCTAACACACATAGATATAAGCCCACTTGGGAACCTAGGGAAAGCAATGTAATATTCTAAGTTAGGGTTGGTGGGGTAGGAGTCCTAATAATTCTCAATAATCACTTTAAATTGAGACATAGTGGTTGTCCAAATAGGGAGATTGAAATCATCCACTATCCAATGGTCAAAATTGGTGCTTTAGACATAAAAATATTAGACGGGGTAAGAGTTAGGCCTGGGATACTAGTGATTCTCCTTGGAGCTCCCACTTCATGGTTGGCAATACAAGTCCGAAGCTGATACCCAAAAGTTGATAATCACTCACCCACATTGAATGGAGGTACATGTACTTTCCATTCCTAGGATTAAAACACCCTATAGGGATGATTTTTGGAAGTAGCCATCCCACTTACCATATCTTTCACTAAATGCTCTGCTTGTAGACAACAAATCCCGTAAGTAAGAAATTGTTTGGAAGGTCATTGAAAGATACTACTAGGATTTGTTTGAGGTGTAATTAAAATTTAGGCTAGGAGTAATTTTTCTCTTTATAGGACAAGTTTTCTTGAATTAGAGTAGCATTACATTGTAGTTAGGTTACACTTTGCACCACCGCATGTAGTGTTTTATTTATGTTTGTTATTATTTTTCTTAATCCTTTTCCTCTATCCTTTAGCATTATCTTTGTCTTGACATCATTTAACTCCATAGGCATTTTTCGTGGAGACTTCATGGTCTTCACCCTTAGTTTCAGTTAAGACATCCTTAGAACTTTCTAAATGAGTCAGGTTCCCTCTCCCTGGTACACCTTCAGACTTTAGTCTTTTTTATTCATCTATTGCTTCTTCTAATTCCAAGTCCTCTCAAACCTGAGCTGCTACCATGTCTGGTGTCAACCTTTATAGTAATTCCAGTCCCAACACGAGCACCAATAACATAGGAAATACAAGTGTTAAGGCCTGTAATACTTACGGTCCCCCTCTTGGAGGTAGCATTGGAACCTCACAAGGAATTACTATCAATAAACCATTGATTCCTTATATGGTTAGGCTGATTCTACCTGATTTGGACCAACTCATTAATGATCCTCTTCACCATGGTCTGAAATTATGATCGATGTCAGCCAAGATCCCATCTAATATTCTTAAATTTGAAGGGAACTATGGAGCAGATCCCACAAACGATGTTAGATATTTTCACATGTGGTTTTCCTCTAATTCTCTAATAAAGGATTCCATACATCTACACCTTTTTCAGTGCACCCTCACTAGCATTGTTGCACAAATGTTATATAGACCAACCCCATTCATCCCATAAGGTGTTTGTGACCCTTGCCAATTCTTTCTTATCTTACTTCCAGTTACCTATCCGTTAAGTTATTGGTACCAAAATTTTGGCCTCGTTCTATCAAACCTTTACGACACTCCTTTCTAACCATGTTTAGGAATGGCACAAAAGGTGGCGTTTATACAAAGCTATAGAATTCGAAGACCGAGTTTATATGGATTGATTCCTATGATACCTCCTCGCTCCTATTGGTAAATGGTAGTGAAGAATTAGGCTAGAAGCTTATTCATGGAGATGTTTATCGAATCAACCCAAATGTTGGCATTATGACACAGATTTGGCACTATGACACAGGTGTTGTCCTTGATGGCAACTCACTCAGATGACAGATCATAGTTCAGACTCACAGAATGAAGAAAGAAAGGTATATGCAGGTTCCCCATTGACCAAGCCACGTGTACAAGCGAGTTAGTAGACCAAAAGGAGCGTATAATGTACACGCGCAATTTCATAGAAGGAAATGCGTGTACATGTTGGAAAACTAAGTTTTGGTCCGTGGTATTTGGTCTGTGGTATTTGGTCCGTGGTATTTGGTCCATGGTATTTTGATCCATGGTATTGGTCCAAGGTATCTAGACCGAAGTGTTGACCCCGGGTATTTGGTCCAAGGTATTGGTCCTAAGTGGTTTTTGTCCATGGTATTGAGTAAGGCCTAAGACTATAAAAAGAGGAGAAGATCATTAAGCATAGGCACTCATGTATTTAATATCTGATGAAAAGCAAGATATAGTATATAGGTTGTTGGGTTATGGTGCATAGCTGGATCTGAACCAAGGATGAACCTTAGTGCTTGATGAAGGATAAGATCTAATGATGGGTCAAGATCTTAAGCTTAAAGTGAAGTATCTTTATGTGGTTTGATCATTTATCTAAATAACCGGCTCATGTTGTAGTCTGTAAATATGATGATATGGGTATAACTAAAGTCTGAAATTTTTGTAAAGTTTAAATCATCATTTACATATCTGTACGCAGGTTCACTTTAGAAAAGGCATTTATACACGCGGGTTCTGCATATCAAAACAACGTATACATCTTAAATTTGATTTTCAGATCTGTACGCAGGTTCACCTTGAGAAAAGAGCATATGCACGCAGGTTCAACACATTGAAGTAGTGTATATCTCATAAAATATGTTTTAGCTACTTCTCTTTGCTGTTGCAGTGTTTTGGGTTCTGACTTGGGTTCTGGTTACTGTGTTCTGGTTACAACATTCTAAAAGATCAGATTGAAGGGTTGTCAAAGTGATTGGTTGATTCAATTGTGGTTGGTGTAAAGGAGATTGGTTGATGCAGATATATTTGATGATTGAATGATGCTATTGATGGATCCAGTCTGAAAATTTATGAAACGTGGTCCCTAGAAGAAAAGATAAGGTTGTAGCCTTCTATAGGCCAGCACCTACGTACTAGTAAACATATCAGCTAGTACAAGAGCTAGGTGGTTTTAGCTCCCTTCCAGGAGAAGCTGGAGAAAGAGATAAGGTTATAGCCTTCTGCAGGTAGAAGCCTACGTACTGGTATAAGACTGCACCAGTACAAAAATTGTAAAAAGAAGTTTCTTATTAAAAAGAAGATAGAGACGATTACAGGTGGTTTTCACCCACATTGGTTTTCCACCTTATATCTTGTGTTCATGTGTGTGATTGTTTGTTCTCTGTTTACTACACCTGGTTACTGTTTATATGGTTCTGATGCACTGATTAAAGAACAACATATGATGAATTAACTGAATCATAAGTCTGCAAGATATACGCTAGTTGTCTTAAACACAGTTGCGTATACACGCAAGTTCCATTAACTAAAGTAGCATATATGAATCTGATTATGGAAATGAAAAATTATTGACTTGCTAATATTGATACACCTGCCCCCCC
>APFE031427647.1:44272-81136 GCA_000404065.3 Pinus taeda
TTTCCAAAAATTGGTATCAAAGCAGGTTCTTCAGAAGAAGCTTGATCACTTGAAGGAAGATCCATCATCATGAGTAATCAAGAAAGAGAGGGATCCATCAAACCACCAATATTTGATGGAAGCAACTTCATTTATTGGAAGGTAAGAACTACAACCTATCTTCAATCTCTTGGAACAGATGTCTGGGAAATCGTGGAAGGAGGATATACATTTCCATTAGCAATTCCTATAGATGCAGCAGGTAAAAAGCAATATGAAACCAATGCCAAGGCTGTCAATACATTATTGGGAAGTCTGTCAAATTCAAAATTTGTCAAAGTTATGCAACTCAAATCCACCAAAGAAATATGGGAAAAAATTGTTCTAAGCTATGAATGAGACAATCAGGTAAAACGTACAAAACTGCAAACTCTCAAAATTCAATATGAAACTCTCAAAATGAACAATGATGCTAGTATAGCTAGTTACTTCTTATGCATAGATGAGATTGTTAATTGCATGAAGAATTTGGGTGAAGAGATAAAAGAAGTTACTTTAGTTGAAAAAGGTTTTAAGATCCTTGTCTGCTAAGTTTGAATCAAAATTATCTGTCATAGAAGAAAAGCAGGATCTTCAGACTATTACTATGACACAACTGCACAGAATCTTAATTGCTTTCGAAATGAGAAAAGGAGGTCCATCAGATATGAGAGAAGCCACATTTAAAGCTTTAGGAAGAGAAGAACTCAATGAATTAGGACATATTTCAGAAGGAGAGGAAGAAGCAAACTTTGTCAAGAACCTTCAACGGGATTCTGAAAGATTCAGAGGTAAACTACCTTTCAAATTTTTTATTTGTGTAAGAGTTGTTCATTATGCTGCCAAATGTCCTCATAAAGATAAGCTTGATAAAGGTAAGGAATCAGAAAATGGAATAGAAAACAGTGTAATTAAGAAGAGCTACTATACGCATGAAGATAGCGATGGTTTATCAATTAGTGATGAAGATGAAAATAGTAATGACTATAGCCTTCTGATGGATTTTGAAGATGATGATTTCTTGGATGCTTTAGATGAAGATGACCTTTATGAAGAAATCTCTAAACTAAAAATATATTTATAAGAAAATAATATGATTATAGATACTTTGACATTCCAACTTTCTGAAAGAGAAAAACACAATGAAAAACTAGAATGTGAAATTGTGCGTCTAAGAAATGATATTGAGAAAACAAAAGCTCTCAATCTTAGATTTTCTAAAGGATCAGAAACATTAAATGAAATTATCAAAGTGTAGCGTTCTCCTCTGATAAGGCAGGTCTTGGATATATTGAAGAAGCATCTCAAGCACAGAAGCCATCAACCTCCTCTAAAAGATATCTTGATGCAACAAAGAGCAGTGAATAGTTTGACAATCGTCAGCAAAGGCATAAAGCATATCACCAGGTAAATCAAGCTCAATTTACTTCAAGGATGAACAGAAGCTACAACCAACCTCAAGTAAATCATACTCAATATGCTTCAAGAATAAATATCAATAGAAACTACAATCACTAGGTCAATATATTCGATAATCACAGGAACTTCTTTAATGGCCAATGTTTTTCATGTCATAACTTTGGACACAAAGTTGCTCAATGTGTTGCTTACAAGACCATCATGATTAGAGAAGCACGAAATCAAAGGAATGTGACAGGAAGCATGAAACAGACCTACAATAAATTTTCTCTTCTTGAAAATGAAATAGAATGCTTTATCTATAACAACTTCGGTCATGTAGAATCTGAATGCAGGAGTAAATTTTGGCAAACATCTCAGAAGGAGCAAACTTCACTAAGTCCCAAAATATGGAGAAAGAAAGAACCACAAACAGAAATATGTGGTATAGCCTTGTATGCAGAAGGACAAGAAAATCAGTGGTACATCGACAGTGGATGCTCAAAACACATGACAGGTGACAAAGAAAAACTTTAGTCATATAATGCCTTAGAAAAGAAAAAGAAGGTATCATTTGGAAATGACGCTTATGTTGCCATACAAGGTAAAGGCTCTGTTCTTTTAAAACAAAAAGTTAAAGTTGGGAATGTTATGTATGTTGATGGTCTAAAGCATAACCTGTTAAGTGTCAGTGAAATGTGTGATCAAGGAAATGTAGTATTTCGATCAAATGGATGTGTTGTTCGTGAGCTTGATATAGGAGAAACCGTGATCAAAGGTATAAGAACTCCAAACATCTTATACATACTCAAGGGAGGACAACAACAGTGCTATCTAAGGAAAAATGATGAACACTGGCTATGGCACAAAAGATTGGGGCATCTAAGCTTCTCTCAACTAAGAAAAGCATGCAAATTCCAAGTTGTTCATGATATTCCTGGTATCAACATTCCAGAAAAGACAATACGCAAATCATGTCAATTTGGTAAGCAAACCAAATCACACTTCCCTAAAAAGGAAGGATCAGCTAGTAAGCCTCTTGAACTTGTTCATATTGATTTATGTGGACCATCAAGGAAAAATTCACCTTGTGGAGAAGAATACTTATATTGTTCATTGATAATTTTTCCAGAATGTGTTGGATAGGACTTCTAAAGCATAAAGATGAAGCATTTGAAAAATTCAAACCCTTCAAAGCTTTGGTTGAAAATGAATTAGATCACAAAATAAAATGCCTCAAATCTAAATAAGGAGGGGAATTTACCTCGGATGAATTCTTTGACTTTTGTGAAGAAAATGGAATAAAAAGGAAATTATCCACTGCAAGGACTCCTCAGCAAAATGGAGTGGTAGAAAGGATGGACATAACTTTTCAACAAATGGCTCGTGTTATGCTAGATGAGTCTAGAACTCCTGCAACCTTCTGGGGTGAAGTTGCATTCGTTGTCGTCACTATTCTAGACCAAGAAAATGTTTGAGTAAACAGCACTCAAACTCCACATGAACTTTGGTATGGTAAAACTCCTACTATAAAATACTTAAAAGTTTTTGGAAGCAAATGTTTCATCAAAAGGGCTGATGAAAAACTTGGTAAGTTTGAACCTAGAGTAGATGAAGGTATTCTCCTTGGTTACTCTTCCCAAAGTAAAGGATATAAATGCTATAATAAAAGACTTGGGAAAATTATTGAAAGTATTGATGTTGTGGTTGAAGCATGCAAAAATCCAAAGAAAATAAAAACCAAAGATTATGAAGAAGATGAGGATTATCCTTGCTTATAAAATCAAATTAATTCTAAAGAAGAAACCAATGAAGCACCAGAAGAAGAGATAACGGTAGAAGAAAAAACTTTGTCTAGGTATGTTCAGAAAAATCACCCAGAGACTCAAATTTTGGGACAGAAAGAGGCAGGTGTGTAGACAAGAAGAACTATTACATAAGCTTCAAGCTATCTAGCATTGCTATCCTCCACCGAACCTCAAATTGTAAATGAAGCATGCAAAGATGAATGTGGGTCAAGGCCATGAATGAATAACTTGAGCAAATTGAAAAGAATAATACTTGGG
The DNA here is from genome assembly GCA_000404065.3 of Pinus taeda. NCBI lineage: Eukaryota > Viridiplantae > Streptophyta > Pinopsida > Pinales > Pinaceae > Pinus > Pinus taeda. The sequence continues at coordinate 47,755 of APFE031427647.1, forward strand.
AATTAGTTCCTAGACCTCATGATAAGAATACCATAGGAACTAAATAGATATTCAAAAACCAGCTGAATGAAAATGGAGAAGTTATTAGAAACAAGGCCAGACTTGTTTGTAAAGGATATGCTCAACAAGAAGGTGTAGATTTTGAAGAAACTTTTGCACCTGTTGCTAGACTTGAAGCCATAAGAATATTCCTTTCTCTTTCTAGTTTTTAGAAATTCAAAGTATACCAAATGGATGTAAAATCTGTCTTTCTTAATGGAGACTTAGAAGAAGAATTCTATATTGAGCAACCAAATGGATTCATTCTTGGAAATGTTGCAAAACTTGTATGCAGACTCAGAAAGGCTCTCTATGGTCTAAAACAAGCTCCAAGTGCCTGTTATTACCATCTTGACAATCTATATACAAAGATTGACAATAATAAATTGCTAATACTTGTTTATGTAGATGATATCCTTTTTGGTAGAAATGAAGAAGCCATGAGTCGGAATTTTGCTTCAGTAATGCAGCAAGAATTTGAAATGTCTCTACTTGGTGAGCTTACATATTTTCTTGGTCTACAAGTTCAACAACATAAAGATGGTATTTTTCTGTAACAAACCAAATATCTCAAACAGATCTTGAAAAAGTATAGCATGGAAGATTCTAAACCAGTATGTACCCCAATGGTAATAGGATGCATTCCCAGCTCAAATGATGAATCAGTAGTAGTACATCAACCAACCTACAGATCCATGATTGGTAGTCTACTTTATCTAACAGGTACCCGACCAGACATCATGCATGCAGTAGGAATAGTTGGAAGATTCCAAGCAAATCCAAAGGAATCACACCTTCAGGCAGTCAAAAGGATCTTCAAATATCTTCAAGGAGCACAAAATTTTGGTTTATGGTATCCTAGAAATATAGATCTTACACTTCATGCATACACAGATGCAGATTGGGCAGGAAGAGTTGATGACAGAAAAAGCACTAGTGGTGGTGCATTCTATATGGGTTCTAGGTTAGTGTTTTGGTTCAAAAAGAAACAAAGTTCAATTGCATTATCTACAGCTGAAGTAGAATATGTGGCTGCTGCATTTTGCTACACACAACTACCTTGGATGATGCAAACATTGCAAGACATTCAGACCACATGTACTCCACCCATCTCCATTTTATGTGATAATACAAGTGCCATTATTATTTCAAAGAATCCTATCATGCATTCCAAGACCAAGCACATACCCATCAAATATCATTTTCTACGTGAACAAGTACTTGAACAAAATGTCAAATTAGAGTATGTTCCCTCCAAAGAACAGGTTGCTGATATATTCACCAAACCACTGCCTCGAGAGACATTTGAATATCTCAGACAAAATCTGGGAGTAGTTGATGCATCATCCTACTATTAAAACTTATATGTTTCAGAGAAGTTGGTTATACGCGCGTTTCATGAAGCGCAGTTGCATATATACGTTGGTTTCTGTGGATACAATCACATATATGTTGGTTTGAGGAAAAGCAGTGGGCCAGACTTAGGATGAAAGGAGTCTGATATGGTTAAGTGAATTATCTGCTCTACTTGATGATGGTTACAGTCTATGGATGACATGTGGAAATATGTTGGCTCTCATACATTGTTGATTACTTGATGTATATCTGATTGATGATGATTCCTTGACAACTCTTCTCCTATGTGAAATGATCAGATCATCTGGCACAGGTTCAGGGGGAGCATATACTTCTAATAATGCATTGTTGGCATTATTTTATAAGATCTTGGTACAAATTCACACAGTTGTTTTTTATTCAGGTGGAACAGGTTCAGGGGGAGATCATGGTTGTTGGTCTGGATGCTAATTGACAAATGTTTCTAATGACTATCATGGTCTTGTCTCAGATATTTGGTCTCTATTATATATTTCGTGTATATCTTTTAAAGGTCATGAAATGACCTATTTTGTTACCCCACTATGCATGGGATGGATGATGTAATGTTCTTGTTTTGAAATGTATACACAATTGGTATATCCCCACTTGGTTGGGTGGATGAGTCAAACTTGGTATATCCCCACTTGGTTGGGAGATGGATGTATGTATGAGTCATTGGTGATAGGAAGGTCATTTATTATGTATGGATAGAGTCATGTTCTTCTTTTAGAACATCTTTTTGCAGACCTTGCTTATATTCAGGGGGAGCGTGGACTCAATCATGGAGCTCAATCAACACACTTCCGCATATCAGAGAATTCAACATGTACTCAGGGGGAGCATAACCCTTTGCCCTTGATGACAAAGGGGGAGAGTGACTTGGGGTTGCCATCAAGTCCAAAGGGGGAGATTGTTGGCATTATGACACAGATTTGGCACTATGACACAGGTGTTGTCCTTGATGGCAACTCACTCATGACAGATCATAATTCAGACTCACAGAATGAAGAAAGAAAGGTATACACAGGTTCCCCATTGACCATGCCGCGTGTACACGTGGGTTAGCATACCAAAAGGAGCATATAACATACACATGCACTTTCACAGAAGGAAAGGTGCGTACATGTTGGAAAACTAAGTTTTGTTCCATGGTATTTTGATCCATGGTATTGGTCCAAGGTATCTGGACCGAAGTGTTGACCCCAGGTATTTGGTCCAAGGTATTGGTCCTAAGTGGTTTTGGTCCATGGTATTGAGTAAGGCCTAAGACTATAAAAGGATGAGAAGATCATTAGGCATAGGCACTCAAGTATTGAATATTTGATGAAAAGCAAGATCTAGTATACAGGTTGTTGGGTTATGGTGCATAGCTGGATCTGAACCAAAGATGAACCTTAGCGCTTGATGAAGGATAAGATCTAATGATGGGTCAAGATCTTAAGGCTTAAAGTGAAGTATCTTTATGTGGTTTGATCATTTATTTGAATAACTAGTGCATGTTGTAGTTTGTAAATATGATGATCTGGGTATAACTAAAGTTTGAAATTGTTGTAAAGTTTAAATCATCATTTACAGATCTGTACGCAGGTTCACTTTAGAAAAGGCATGTATACACACGGATTTTTCATATCAAAACAGTGTATACATCTTAAATTTGATTTGCAGATCTGTACGTAGGTTCGCCTTGAGAAAAGAGCGTATGCATGCAAGTTCGACACATTGAAGTAGCGTATATCTCATAAAATATGTTTTAGCTACTTCTGTTTGTTGTTGCAGTGTTATGGGTTCTAGCTTGGGTTCTAGTTACTATATTCTAGTTACAACATTCTGAAAGATCAGATTGAAGGGTTGTCAAAGTGATTGGTTGATTCAGTTGTGGTTGGTGCAAAAGAGATTGGTTGATGCAGATATATTTGATGATTGAATGATGCTATTGATGGATCCAGTCTGAAAATTTATGAAACGTGGTCTGGAAGAAAAGAGAAGGTTGTAGCCTTCTGTAGGTTGGCACCTACGTACTAGTAAACATATCAGCTAGTACAAGAGCTAGGGGGTTGTAGCTCCCTTCCAGGAGAAGCTGGAGAACAAGAGAAGGTTGTAGCCTTCCGTGGGTAGAAGCCTGCGTACTGGTATAAAACTGCACCAGTACAAAAATTGTAAAAATAAGTTTCTTATTAAAAAGAAGATAGAGACAATTGTAGCGGGTGGTTTTCACCCACAATGGGTTTCCACCTTATATCTTGTGTTCATGTGTGTGATTGTCTATTTTGTTTTTACTGCACCTAGTTACTGTTTATATGGTTTTGATGCACTAATTAAAGAAAAACATATGATGAATTAACTGAATCATAAGTCTGCAGTATATATGTTAGTTGCCTTAAACAAAGTTGCATATACACGCAAGCTCCATTAACTGAAGTAGCATATATGAATCTGATTATGGAAATGAAAAATTATTGACTTGCTAATACTGATTCACCCCCCCTCTCAATATTATTTCCAACACCAAAATCTGGTCTTGTTGTCAGCATTGGTGGGTATTGGTACCATCTTGACAATGGTTGACATTTTATATGCAATTTGTAGTTAAATATATGACTTACGACTTCTTTTCAACCAGTCAATTCCTCCAGGTTGCAGTTCGCACCCTGAAAGCACCATAATGTTGTGTTAATCCTTACATTTTTGACGTGACCCCATGGCGTCGCTAATCTCACCCTCATCTCGCAAGTGACCTTTCTCTATGCCTTCCATATGTGATTTTAAATCTTTATTCCTCTATCACGCACGATAAAAACTAGAGCGCAAATAGGGTTTGTGATATCCTAATTAGTAATGCTTGTATCTCTGTTACTCATGTCGTGTTTTCCAAGTGTTAATCATCCATCCCTTAATACATCACTACATGACTATTGGTGTTCATTCTGGTTTGCGTTGTGCATTTTACATTTGGTTGCAATAGTCAAGTTGAGTCCATGAAATACAACCCATGACTCAATCTCATATATTTCCTTGTGTTGTGACTAAATTATTTCTAAAGGATATTGTCATCCTATTGAGATTATTCGTTGTAAATTTTTTCCACCGTAGGTGCCTCACCCCCTTTACATTGCAATTATTGTCAAAAAGGAAACCATACACTATCTCTTGCAACCTAAATTGCTTAAGTTAATCTAACCATAATGAGCGAATCGTTTCATAAATTGTGTTGCTATCATTGAAGCCCAGGAAACAATGAATATTTGATGCACACCATAAATTATTAATCACATTCCATGTGCTCATTAAAATTATAGTTTGGAGATGTGAATTATGCTAAAGTTTTAATTCACATTCACATTCTTTAATAATACTTCTCAACCCCAAAAATGTGATTGCACTAGTAGTGAGAATTGCGACCTATCTAGAGACATTTCATGTGACTAATCTCGGTCTTAGAGCTATTGAGTCACATTTCAAATTGGAAAAATTTCGCCAAATGTCCGACTTGAAAGGAATCTCTAAAGTGTGACTATCCTAGGGGTTTCGTACAAGTCGCACATTTAGTTATCAATTTTTGTGTCTCTCTATAGGATTGGTTCCCATTCATTTTGTTCCCATAATTTTGAAATTCACTACAAGTCAATAACAATAGTGGGTGGCTAGTTTTTGTGAGTTTTTTATTATGTTCTACCGATTCAGTACATTCAAATTACATGTTGAATTGTTCCAATCTCCCCATAAAGGAGCTTAAGGCTTTATGCAAGAAGCATAGGATGCCTACAAACTTGAAAAAAAAAATTATGGTAAATGCACTCACAACTTTGTTCAATGGTATTGGAAACATATAAAAAAGAAATTTGATGAAGGGTTCCAGGAGGAGGAACTTATGTCTCAAGGAAAATATTTTGTATTAACAAAGGATTCCAATACACCCTAAAGATATAAGAAATCCAAGAGATTGGTCATTGTAGAGGAAGATAAAAGTGCAAAGTAGCTTGTTGTTATTCACATTGAAGAAACACCAGTTTCACCAAAAGGAAAAGATGTTGAGAGTGCCAATAAAACTCGAGAAATGAGATCTAGGACCACTATTACAAAGAATATTCTTTAGCTCAAATATTTTGGAAATATGAAGCCTTATACACAACGTGTGGCTCAAACACTCAAATATCCAATAAAAGTTTATATCAACTAAAATATGGGAAAATAGTTAAAGATGGATATTTTCAATAGCTGTTGTGGACTACTCACAGTGGATTATAGATCATTGTTCTTAAGACAACCCTCCAACAAGAGGCAGAGGATGTCAATATCTTAGGGACATGATGACTAAAGTAAGAAGAATTTGCCATGATAAGGAAAATTCCAAGGGTAACAAATACAACTTTGACATAAAGCAACAAGATGGTGATGTGTAAGAGGAGGATCCTCTTACTAATGGGAAATATGGTTGTCTAAAAGAAGATTAAAAGAAGTGGGCATCTTGCTTTAAACCAGTGAAACTACATGCCTCTTATCATTGCATAAGAATGAAGTTGTTTTTAACGTTTTCTCTATTACTTTTAGGAAACACTTGTGCCCATTGGAGCTAAAAAGGACTTAGAATTTTGGCCCACGAGGGATTTTTCAGGAGGTTTTATCCATGTCTATAAGTCTATGGGTGATGGAAAAGGTTTGGATCTTACACATACCTTGATAATATTACAGTATAGAAAAAGACTATAGAAGGGCCCAAAATTCATGTTTTCTTTTCATGAATATATCACATTTCTAGTATTATTGTTCAAATTTAAATGTATGTAACCATTGTAATTTTCTAGCAGGTAGAAGACAGGGAACAATAATGTTGAATTGTACAAAGGGAGATGGGGTCGAGTTGAATACACTAGGGTTTTTCACAAAATTTGTGCAACTAGGTTTTCAACAAGCAAGTGAACTGGCTCCATGAAAGCTCCCAAGGCTATATAGTTTTCCAAGACACTATTTCAACTAAGTTGTGGGGTGTTGATATCATCCCTAAAGATTAATCTACTTGGTGGCAGATATAGTAGCAAGCAAATTTACATTCAATACATCAACTTAACATCGCAACTTTGTTCATCAGCTCATTCAAGCCTCCATGACTGTGCAACAACATTGGAAACAAGCATTCGAGGGTTTACAAATAACCATCTCTATTATCCTCTTAACCTCTCTTCTAGCATAACTTAAATATTCCTTATCGTAATTCCCACAATTATGTAGAGAGAAAGTATGCATGTAATAACCACTATATATTAGAGAGCCTTGAGGAAGGTCAAGGGTCATGAGGGTAGATTAAGGGCCACAGGAGAAGGTGAAAGGTCACCCTCCTCGCCTTTATAAATATACCCTCATGCTTAATTTGTAGGGTACTTTAGCACTTGAGCTAGGACTAGCATTAGATAGTTTACCTGCGCTCGATGTGGTAGAGGCACTCAGCACTTGGTAGCTAGTACGGTGAGTTGTGGTGAGACTATGGTTTTGCCATGGAAATAGTATGAGAAACCCATGTTCCACTATTGTGCTTTGATGTACTTGTTGAACATGTATTTGAACTTTTAGAATGAATAATGATAAGATTTTCACCTTTGGAATTTATTCACGTGCATATTCATGGTGGTTTGATTGGTTGTCTATTATTTCAATTATGCTTATATGTGTGCTTTTATACAAGTGATGTGTTATGGACTAATTTGTAATTGTCACATGTTTATTTTCTTTCAAATCTATGCTCTTTTATTCCACACTATGCCAGTAACTTATTGTGAACAGATTTACAATTTACTTATGGAACTTTACTCTCCATGCATGTCTAAGATGGTTTTAGTTCACTAATCCTTCTTTTGGCATGTTTCTTCTTGTTTTTTTATTGTTACATTTTTGTATCTTGTTTTATAGGTAATCATTGTGAGATGATCTCATCCTCATTCTCTAGGTATTCCATTCTTACCCTCTCTCTAACTTCTCCTTATTCGATAGACATGAGCAAAACAACATGTTGGATGTCAAGCCTACATACTGGATGGGGTTATTATCCCAAACAATGTGAGGTCAAATTTGGACTTCACACTAAGGAGACCCCCTAGATGTTGGCTGGACATTTCCCCCCATCAACAAGTACCTTTCCCAATGGAGATATTATACACATATGCCCTCCTCATGACGTAAGAATTGTCTCAATTAGAGTCTGTATGCAAAAATGATGCCACTATGAAGTCGACATTCTTATTTTGACCACCATAATTCGAGAGAATGCCACGTCAACCCCCATTATTCATGGAAAATGGGATAACCACATTATCGTGATGAATAATACTTTATAAGGGTCCTTATTGTAGCTCTATTAAAGAGTTGAAGAAGTGAAGCATGACCACTAGTAGGTTATCAAGTTGTGTTATAACTGGACCACTAGGAGGAAAATGGATCACATTTTATTCGAGTGCATTTTGTTCCATACATGAGAAAATTAGTTGAGAGTTGATAGAGAGGGAGAAAATTTAGAGAACATCCCATGGACCACAAGTTTCACTCCTTTGTACTTTCATTCATTTCCATTCAAAGAAAGAGAGAGTGGAGCGGCCTCACCTTCTAGTTCGGTTTTTTGCCAAAAGGATTCCTTGGGTCATATCTTGTGTTATTGTGGTCTGTAAGTGTTTGTTCTATTCATTCTCCATTTTTTGCATAATGATATTTTTCATATAGGCACAATAAATAGTACTTAACAAATCTAGAAATCTAACGAGAAATTAACCCTCATAATGTAGATTTCATATTTTCTAATCTATTTTAGTATATTTGTTGTGACGAACTATCCAATGGAATATCCATGGAACTTTACAAATCATGATGTTTGTCTTTTTAGGTTTACCTTTAAATAAGATTATTTTTTACCCCTATCTCTCAATAAGAATACAATGTCATGACATAAGAACCTACATATAACATGTTCGCATGTTTTCCCCTATGTTTTTGGATAACATGGTGGTGTAATCAGAATATGATGTTTACCAAAGCCTATCTTATAACTTACATATAAGGATACTATTTAAAAATGAAATGATACAACATAAGAACCTACACATAGGATCACTTGGCCTATTCACCCCTATCTTATACAACATTTTGTCCTATTTACCCTGACCTATCTTTTCAAATAAGATGGTGATGTGATAAGAATACAATGTTTATCAAATCCTATTTAACTTTGGATAGGATAGTGATGGGATTACCCTTATATTTTTAGATAATATGGTAATGTGATAGGAATGCAACTTTTTTTTAACAATTAGGCTAATTCTAGGTTAGGGGCAAGCCCAAGTTCAGATGGAACAATGATCTACCCATGAGTGAGATTTTATCACCAAGATTGTGTGAAGTTGGGTTTAGCTTGGACATCCTTTGCTATAGTTTAATTCCCCAAACATGGCCTTCATCCTCAACCCCTCTACATGAGGTTTGAACCTCGGACCTACTAGAGAAGAAAACCCACACAAACTAACTAGTCTACATATCATAGATATAAGGATACAATGTTTACCAAGCATGTATTTTACAATCTATCTTTAAATAAAATGGTGATAGTGATGTGATAAGAATACAATGTTTACAAAAACATATTTTCAATAAGATGGCAATGTGATAAGAATAAGATGTTTACCAATCCATATATTTAAATAAGATTTTTAGATAAAATGGTGATGTTATAAGGATATGATGACCATCCAAGAATAATTTTGAATAAAATAGATAAGATGTTGATGTAATAAGAGTAAATTGTTTCCCAAAACATATTTGTAAATAAGATAGTGATGTCATAAGAATACAATGATTACCAAAGAATATCTTTGAATAAGATGGATAAAGTGGTGATGTGAAAAGAATATAATGTTTAATACTTTATGATGGTAATTAATATTACCATGCTTAATATTTTATTACAGTAATTAACACTACAATGTTTTAAGATAGTAATGTTGGTGATGATGTGATAAAGAATATATTATTTAATATTTTAAGATGGTGATGTGATTAGGAATAAGGTGATTAAGAATACAATGGTTAATATTTAAAAATGGTGATTAAATATTTTAAGATAGTAATATTGGTGATGATGTAATAAAGAATATAATATATTTAATATTTTAAGATGGTGATGTGACTAAGAACACAGTGGTTAATATTTGAAAATGGTGATTAAGTATAGAAAGTTTATGGTGATGTGATAAAAATACCATGTTTCAAGATAGTAATGTTGATGATGATGTGATAAACAAGGTTGCATAGTTAGCATCCTGGTTTTTTTGAATATTGAACTTTAAAGTTAGTAAATCAAATGTTTTCTTAATGTATGCAATTTTTTTCTAATGGAGTTTTCTAAGGAGCTATGTTGGTCATAAAAACCATATGAAATGGAGAAAAGGGCTTACTGGTGAGCTCACAAAAATTAGCTCTTACAATAATTAAGATTAAATTTTTAACTAAAATGGTTATATTCACTATAATATTCCATATTCATGTGGCATAAATATATTCACTATAATATTCCATATTCATATGGAATGAGGTTCATTGCTCTTCATAAATTGAAAAAAAATTGTTGATGTGTTTACCATGGAGTGCCTTAACAGAACACCTTGTCACTATTTGTTCTATGCCCATGAACATGTAGGTGATCATTAAATATAATAACTCTATATTATACTACCATGTTGTTGTAGCGACTACAACCACCCTCCAAAAGTTTGGCCTGCACCAATTTCGAAGCCTCCCTTTAGAGTTTCACCTAATGACTGCACACATGCAGGTTCGCTCTATGAGCTCATGTGAGTCCTCGCATCCACCATGCTTTTTCATTCCATTCAAGTTTATGCATGTTGGTGTCTAAGTCATGCTTGTGACCATGTTCTGATTATGCTCAAATTCTTTGATTCGTATGTGCTTATTATGTTCTCTGTGAAAGAATCTGTTTCACTCACACATAGAGTCACGTTCACTGATGCATAAGTGTTGTCTCGATCAATGAATGGTCAATCAAAAGTGTCACACTTGTCACTTGCACCGTCGGTCAGTCATGTTAAACATGTGTGTCTGGAAGGTTTGAATTGTTTCGTCGTTGAGTCATGTGAGTGTGTGTTTGCATGATCACCTATGCATTTTTCGATTGTTCACACACTTATTCATTTTTGCTGAAGTCCTAACGGCCAAACTCCCCTCTCACAGTCGAACCATCACCATGTCAACAACTCAATCAATTGTCAACAAGAACAGTGTAGAATCACCAAGTTAGTCTTTTCAAGTTGCATTGCCTGCAAGCAGTTCAATCAACTTCCATGTTGACCACCCAGATAGTCGGACCTGATAGTCATCCCGAGACTAACTCCCTTCAAAAATTACACAGAGGCCATTGACTTCACTCGCTCAACTGACTGAGGAAATTGCACAAACAGGGTGAATAGACACCAAGTGCCTGTCCCTGTCTCCTTCAGAAAATTGCGTAGTTTTCCCAGTCAGTCATCTAGACAGTCGACCGGTTGCTCATCCAAGAAATTGTGCAGTTTTCATGAGCATGCCTTATGTTGTCTAGCAGTCCGCTCAACTCAGAAAATGCGCAAAGATGATCAGCAGGTCGCTTTCCAGCTTCAGTGCAATTTCCCCACCAGCAGCTCCTAGCAACAGACTGCCAGTTCCCTCGAGGAATTGCACAATTTCTCTTGCCAGTGGAAGAGCAGCCAACTGCTAGTTCCCTCTGGGAATTGCGTATTTTTGGCTACCAGTGACCCCAACAGCCAACTGCTAGTTCCCTTTGGGAATTGTGAAGTTTTGGCTGCTAGTCTCCCAGGCAGTTCCTCCCCAAAAATGCACAATTTATGCCTACTAACCCTTAATACAGCCCGACCCGTTCCTTTGGAAAATTGTGCAAATCTAGTTGTCCAGCCCCTGTTGCCCATTCGTTCTAATAATTGCACAGAGCATGTCTGCCTTGCCTTCCTGCAGCCTAGACTGTCCCTCCCAAGATTTGTACAATTTTTCCTCCCAGCCGAGCCAGACCTCGCAGGCAGTCACTATTGACTCATATTGCCCATCTCCATCACTCAATGACTCTTGTGCAATTTTCATTAGCAATGCCCAGAGCCATCATCCCGCTTCACAACCTTGCCGCCTCTCCCGGTCACCTACATCTGAAATGATCATGTGCCATGGTAGACTATGAGGTTTTGGATTTGATGTCATCATGTCATGAGGGACTGCAGGTGCAGGTACACCAAAAACAATGGAAAGAAGATGAATGGGATGAAAAAAAGACAAATTATTCCTACTCTTCTAAAATCCAAATTTTTATCCCTAAAACTCCATAGATGTTTTAACCAGATAATAACAATAATCAATCCTAGCCCAAATTGTCTGTAAAGGACTCCTGCTCTCTGGTCATCAAGCTCTGATCCTCAGTATAGTGTTCTCTTCTAGGGTATCTTTACTGTTCATCCACGGTGGTGAACATTATCAATCCTGTGGCATGGTGGGTGTTATGAAGGGAGCACATGTAGAAGGACAGGTTCACCAATGAATAAATGAATGAAGCATGCGACGAACATGCACCTTCGCAAACAAATGAGCCTATCAATCCTTCCAGCATGCAAGCAAGGAACAACATACTAAAGCTTCATCAAGAGAACCAAGGACCATCGAAGACTCCACACACTTTTCCATGCAGAGGTGAAGCTATGATACACCATGAAGACATCCATCACCCAACAACACTATAGCTCGACATGCACTCCAGCAATAGCACGAATGTACCAGCAGTGTCATGTCAATTCATATCGAGACATTTCATGAGTCATGTTGGCCACATCCCCACTATGGGCTATGTTATCAATCAATGTGATGTAACATGGAAGTCCAAGAGACCCACTTGTTGAACAAAGAGTCATGTAAGTCAAAAAGTCATGGAAGCCAGATGGTCATGAGGGTAGTCAAACAGAAATAAGGTTCAGTTTCACCCTTGGCTATAAATACCCCCTCATTTGTACATGCAAAAGACTTTTCACCTCAGCTCCTCCCACATAGCCAAGAGAGTCTGTAATATTTTTTTTGAGGAGTAAGTAGTGGCTCCAATGCCCCACACACAGGGTCAGTGATTTATGGTGTAACAATGTGTCTTCAAACTTTCACTTAATTCAGAAGCCTGCTAATAGGCCAGCACATTTTCACACATGTGTTGTATCTGTTGTAAGACTGATCTTTAACACTTGTAATGCATGTTTCTTTAAACTGTGTTCTACATCTAAACTGTTTCACTTGTTGTAATGCATAATTTATTAACGGAAATTTTTATATATGTTGTTATCATTTTCTCGCCCATGTAGACTACTCTCGGACATCAAACAAACCTTTCACATGAAGCTTGCTATAAAAATCGTTGCACTCGTTCAAACTAATTCATTGAGTGTTGTATGTGTTATCTTACCTTGTACGTTGTGACTGTCGCATCTGTGTGGACGACTCCTCTGGAAGTTGTGCATGCCCGGTTGTGTTGTGTGTTCCTAGTAGTGTTGGGACTACTCCCAATCGACCTGGAACTCACTCTCACCCTCTTCTTCGACAGTGAAAGAACCATTGACACAAGTGACACTTACACTCACCAGGCATGCGAACCTCGCTTCTTAAAGATAAATAAAAAAACTCTCCTATGCTGACAAGCAAGAGTTGAGGCAGATCTTTAAGATAATGGTAACCAGTCCATCTTACCAGATGATCCAGGTGGATATTGGTGGCCACCCACCAATTCCACTTGGACCCCCACCATTGCTTCTTTTACTTTTTCAGTTTCCTTAATTATAGCACAATTTACTATTTCTAGCAGTTTTTTGGGTCCTAAATTTCTGGATCCATTTTGAGGCCTTAAACAACGTTTTTTGGGAAATCTACCACCAATGATTTTCTACCTAAAATTTCCATTTTCGTCATAGTCCTCAAAGAGATATTTCCAACGGGCTATCATGCGCGTCAAACGGAGATAATATGACCAAGTCGCGACCCCAGGAAGTTGGTTGTCCAACTCACCCCAATGGGGCCCATAAACTCTTAGTGTTACATCTCCTCGGGTTAGGGTTTTGGTTGTTTAGGGTTTGCTCTTATTGTTCAATAATAAAAAGGCCTTTGAGCCTCATTGTAAGATAGTTCAGAGGCATGTATCTGCCACATCTCTTCTCAGATAAGCTACCATCGCCCTAGCTAGTTTATTTCCCTTCTTGTTTGTAAGCATATTTCAGTATTTTACATTAATGAAATGAAGTATTATTTCCACTGCATCTCTATGTTTACGATTATCTCTATAGTTTCTTTCATTCCTGTTTAAATCTAGATCAGTGGTATCAGAGCGGTCTGCTTTTCTTCTCTGTTTTTCTTTGCATGTCCCCAACGAGGTCGGGATATAAGGAGTTAGGGCTTGAACTGGTCGAACCTTTGCAAGACCAGCCTCGCAGATCCTGACAGTCTCCCATGGCAGATGGAAAGAAAGACGAAGGGGCAGGAGATCCTATCAAAATATTGCTTGAAGAAGCCCTCGAGCGACAAAGGAACGTGATGATGGACAACTTTGCCCAGATCCTTCAGCGGCTACTTAGGGGTGACGCATCGGCTTCCAACAGCAACTCTGGAAATGCCACATCGTTTAGGGTACAAGTTAATTTTGAAATCCTCATATTCGAGGGTCAGATATACGTAGATGTCATCGATAAATGGTTAAATGTGCTAGAGGGTTATTTTTCTATTCATGATTTTTCTAGTCAGGAAAATATTATTTTCGCTCTTCTCAAAGCAGCCCCCCATGTCAAGGATTGGTGGGAAACCTACTGCGAGCAGAAGGATGAAAATACAAGCTCACTATTTTCAGTTGCACCCGCTTGGAATTCATTCCAGGATTCCATCAAGGAGTAGTACTACCCTGTCGAAATCTATGAGGATCAATACATAAAGTGGACCACGCTGCAGCAGGGAAGGGACCAAGACGTGCCGGAGTTTACCAATATTTTCCATACCCTTCGCACAAAGTTGGGTATCAAGGATACATAGTAGCATTTGGTTCTCAAATATCGTGGTTGCCTGCACAAGTACATCCAAGAAGAAATAGAATTCCTGAACATCTCCTTGCTGGGCACGGCATACCGTTATGCTGTCAAGATCGAGCAAAAGTTTAAACAGAAGAAGTGAGACTTTCGATCTACAAATCTGAAACAAGGGAAAGTTGTCCCCAGACTGAAGAATAAAGGACAAAGCCAAGGTGGGGCGACCCAAGACAACCCGCCAAAGCTGCAAGCAAAGAACAGTGTCGTAAAGCCGAAAAAGAACACGGGAAAGTGGTGTGAGTTCCTTAAGAGCTCCACTCACAACACAAGTGAGTATCGGGCCAAGCAGTCACTAGTGGCCGAGCTAAAGGTTTCAGAATTAGATGCATGTTCCAACTCTGAGTCAAAACCTAATAAGGGGAATGACAAAGGGAAGCATCTTATCGATGCGGAGCCCAACACCATCGTTGCCACCACAAAGATCTAGAGGAGGAGGAGCATCTCTTCCACTCCCAGATGTGGGTAAAGGGCTCCCCGCTATAGTTCATTGTTGACAGCGAGAGCCAAAATAACCTCATTTCATCAGAGGCCGTGAAGCAGCCGGGCTTAACAACCACAACACATCCACAACCGTACACCATCGGGTGGCTTCACCAAGGACGAGATCTTTGTGTGAGCCAACAGCGTCGCCTTCCATACAACATCAAGCCCTTCACAGATGAGGTATTGTGTGACATTGCTCCCCTTGAAGTTTGTGAGGTATTATTAGCACAACCATACTTGTGGAAGCGACATGTTGTGTATGAATCAAGGCCCCGTGCTATTATTGTTACTTTGGGAAACAAGTTGTACAGCATACCAGAGGTAGCACCACCTACCACCATCAATTTGGTTACTGCAAAACAATGCAATAAGCTCATTTCCAAAACCAGGAAATTTATTTTCCTGATGATACGCCCTTAAGGAAAGAAAAATACGGTGGCCACAACCTCCAGATAGGGCCCCTCCGCATGACAACTACAGATGAACAAGGTCGTGGAGGAGTATGAGGACATCTTCACCTCCCCCGCAGAGGGTTCCTCTACACTATCAGGTCAAGCACTCCATTGATCTAACCCTAGGTGTGCCGCTACCCAATGGACCAATCTATTGGCGCTTCGTTCTGGAGAACGATGAAATCAAGAGACAAATTCAGGAGCTTCTGCAAAAAGGTTACATCCATCTAATTTCATCACCTTGTGGGAGCCCGATCGTGTTGGTACAGAAGAAGGATGGGACTTGGAGACTCTGTATTGACTATCAGGCGCTGAACAAGATCACTGTCCATAATAGGTACCTAATCCCATGGATTGATGACCTCCTGGACCAACTAAAGGGGGAAAAATATTTTAGCAAGATCGATTTGAGGTCAGGATATCACCAGGTACCAATCGAACCATCCGATGTGTGGAAGACTACCTTCAAAGCCAAGGATGGCCTTTTCAAATGGTTGGTTATGTCTTTCAGATTGAGGAATGCTCCTGCAACCTTCATGAGGCTAATGGATGACATCTTGCAGCCATTCACCAACTCATTTGTAGTGGTATACTTGGATGACATCCTGATCTTCAGCCAAAGTTGGGAAGAGCGCCTCCACCATATCTGATAGGTTCTCCAAACACTGCGGCAACACAAGTTATGTGCCAATTTGGAGAAATGCACTTTTGGCATGACCCAGGTTCAGTATCTGGGATACATTATTGATGAACAGGGGTGCATGTGGATCCAGCCAAAATCCAAGTCATTCAAGATTGGCCATATCCAACCACTCTGACAGAGCTTCGCAGCTTTCTAGGCCTTGCCAACTTCTACCGCAGGTTCATGTTGGGATTTTCTCATATCACTTGGTCCTTGAGTCAAGTCACCAAGGGAGGAGCGAAAGCAAAATTCTTTTGGTCCGAATCTCAACAGAAGGCATTCACAGAGTTGAAATATCGCCTCTGCTCGGCACCAGTTCTTGCATTACCAGACTTGCAACAAACATTTGAGGTCAAGACAAATGCCTCTGACTATGTTATTGGGGCAGTCCTTACTCAACACGGGCATCCAGTGGCATATGATAGTCAGACACTTTCAGACACAGTTTGGAAGTATCCCACATATGACAAAGAGATGTATTCCATTGTGCAGGCCTACGGACAATGGAAGCATTACATTTTGGGGAAGGAAATGGTCATCCACATAGACCACCGACCCCTGCAGTTCATACAGACCCAAGGGAAATTGCAGAATGATCGCCATCAGAAGTGGTCCACATACCTGCAATAGTTCCATTTGAATATCAAGTATAAGAAGGGCAACACCAATAATGTTGTAGATTGCCTCAGTCGACCACCGATCATGGCGTTAACCACCGTGCTCAACCCTTGTGGGCACGAGACTTCTAATTGGCCACTTCTCTACAAAAGTGACCTGGAATTCAGCCACACATACCAGACACTCTTGGAGGGTCAGCATGTTCCATATTTTCACCTCCAGGATGCCCTGTTATGCCACCTAAGTCACCTTTGTGTTCCTTCAAGCGAGCGTGACAATATTATTTTGGAAGCACACTATAGTCGAGCTGCTGGGCATTTCGGGATCAAAAAAATGGTGGCAGTACCGCAGAAGTATTTCTATTGGTTGAATCTTTGATAAGATGTCAGGAAGTACATCAGATTATGCACTACCTACGCCATTTCCAAACCGACCATCAAGAAGCAAGGCCTCTATGCCCCGCTACCTACCCCTAGTCGACCTTGGGAATCCATCTCCATGGATTACTTGTGAGGCCTTCCTTCCACTAAGCATGGAAATGACTGTGTTTTTGTGGTTGTCGACAGGTTCTTGAAGATGGCCATTATGGTGACCTGCAAGAAGAATATTACAACAGAAGCCACTGCTAAACTATTCTTTGAACGAGTGTGGGTACACTTTGGGATCCCACAGTCTATCATCTCAGATCGGGACAGTAGGTTCCTCAGTACATTTTGGTCCAGTCTCTGGTCGATGTTGGACACCAAACTCACTAAGTCCACAGCCTTCCATCCTCAAACTGATGGTTAGACAAAGGTTGTCAACAGGATGATCATACACTTTCTGTGCATGTATAACTCAAAGCATCCACACACATGGGACGAGAGCCTCCCCTATGTTCAACACAACTACAACCGTGCTCTCCACAGCTCGACTAACCACAACCCTTTTCAGGTGGGCTTGGGATTCTAGCCACTATGTCCCATTGATGTGGCCATGCCATTTGTAGCTACTCATGCATATTCGGCTCATGTCCAGTCCGAAACAGATAAGGCAAACAACTTCATTGAGCATATACAACATATTTTCCAGCAAGTCCATGACATTCTAGAGAAATAAAATGCCAGGTATAAGCAGCGACATGATCAACATCGAGTGCCACACAAGTTTCAGGTGGGCAACAAAGTCTGGTTGCATTTGCAAAAGGAACACCTTATCGGAGCCTATCGAAAACTCAGACCACTCCGATATGGTCCTTACACCATTACCAAGGCTGTGGGAGACAATGAATTTAAGCTCAGCATTCCCCCATTCCTTGGGCTGCATCCAGTATTCAATGTGGATCGCCTTCGGCCATACTTTCCACCATTACTAGACACATCCAACATTGCAGAACAGCTCACACCCACATATTTAAATCCAGATTGCATGGAACACGCTGCAGCTGATCAGATCATGGACACATAGATCAAGCACTCTCGCTAGTAGAATATCCAACTGTATCGAGTTTTCAAAACAGGCCAACTCCTTCACCAGGGCAAGTGGCTCACCAGGGACCAAGTTCAGCAAAAGTTCCCTCATCTCATGGAGGAACTCAATGCAATGGGGACCATTGCTTCCTAAGTGGGGAGGAATGATCCAGGTGGATATTGGTGGCCACTTGCCAATTCAACTTGGACCCCCACCATTGCTTCTTTCAGTTTTTCAGTTTCCTTAATTATAGCACAATTTACTATTTTTAGCAGTTTTTTGGGTCCTAAACTTCCGAAGTCGTTTTGAGGCCCTAAACGACATTTTTTGGGAAAAATATATCGCCAGCAAAGTTTTTTGTAAAATCATCTTTTTCATCGTAGTCCTCGGAGAGATCTTTCCAACGGGCTATCATGTGCATCAAACGGAGATAATATGACGAAGTCACGACCCCAGGAAGTTGGCTATCCAACTCACCCCAACAGGGCCCATAAACTCTTGGTGTTACATCTCCTCGGGTTAGGGTTTTGGTTGTTTAAGGTTTGCTCTTATTGTCCAATAATAAAAATGCCCTTGAGCCTCATTGTAAGACAGTTCAGAGGCACGTAGCCGCCAAATCCCTTCTCAAAGATAAGCTACCATCGCCCTAGCTAGTTTATTTTCATTCCTGTTTGTAAGCATATTTCAGTATTTTACATTAATGAAATGAAGTATTATTTTCGTTGCATCTCTGTGTTTAAGATTATCCCTATAATTTTTTGTGTTCCTATTTAAATTCGGATCACCGAATGAAACTCCTACACCAAACGGTGTGAGGTCTAGTTGGGACTTCAGACTGGGGAGATCCCCTGATGTTGGCAGGTCCAACACCACCAACATTTTGGTGCTAGAAGGTGGGCCAGATGACAAGATGAGTCCTCACATCTATTTTGAATCTCTACATATCTATCATGACTAGCTACCAAGTTTCCCTTCCAGAGTGTATGTCTTATGGAAATGATTTCATCATCTCAGAAAAGCTCTAGGATAACTTGTCTCATAAAAAATTTGATGGTGAAGGCTACGTACCCTTGGTTAGGCATGCAGTCAGCGTTGTAGGCTCGTGTGAAATACATGGATTCTTTGAAGAATACATGAGTTGTGCATTATTCGTCCACACGCTTTGAGGGCACCCCATGCATTGGTGTGCCACGCTACTAGAAAAATTTATTGATTCTCTTGCTCATATGGTCGTAGAGATAAACCGTGCTTTTAATCACTTTAACTGGAAAGCACTTAATCAAGAAATTCTAAAATTACGAAAAGCACTTGATGAATCTATTGATCAATTTTACACAGGCTTTTGTAATCTTACATACTGCCTGAAGATGAAATTGATTGGGAATTTCTTTATGGAAGGTTTAAGTATCTTCTTCACATATCTGAACCTCGCTCAGCACACTTTGGTGATGGAGCTGCGCAATCACAGGTAGACACAGTTGCTGTCACAAGTGACTTTCCGCCTTCAACTCATAAAACAGCTCCACCACCGTGGAGTGATGTGGGAGATCATGCACATGCCTCTATTAAACTGCCACACTCTCCCACCCCACCTGCTCTTGAGATTTGCGCAGATTTGGTTTGCAAGCTTGTTGGTTGTCACGTGGACTCTTTCCCTCGACCTCCATCCTCGTGTTTTTTTTATCCTTCGGATTGTATTTTCTTGTGTTCTCCCATTCTCGACTCCTCACCTGTTGTGAACAAGGATCAAGCTGTCGATGGAGTTGGTGTTATGCAGCCAACCTGTGCCATCATTCATGATGAGTGTGTGTGGGAATCGAAAGAAGAACCTACAGTAAAGGATGACATCCTTCCAGCCGCACCTCATCCGCTTCATCCTGACATCCCTTGTGATTCTGCCACTGTTGATTTCCCCTATGAAAACACATTTGCAGATGTTTATACTTCTGATCATTCATAGGACAACTCAGATGTCAGTCTATCATTACAATGCGGAGAGGACACATCTTGCTCAAAAAATCCATTCAATCTGTCATTTATCTTTATTGAAAATGCAGAGGGTGAACATCTTTACTTCTCATCTACCCCTCTACCCAATTCATCAAATCATGAGGATGCTGACAAACATCTTGAATTTTCTGATCTTGGTTGTCGTGATCTATCCACTTCCTCATCCAATCACAATGTTGATTCAACCGTTTTTAATCTATCCAAGACACTGGTCTACGATGATTTATCTATCAACAAGGTCGAAATCCCGCAAACTTTCGAGGCACCTCAACCCGAGCTGATGGTTATGTCAGGCCCTTGCTATCTTGAGGTTGGTTTCACTTCCAATCATGAAATTTTTGAAACACTCAAGGCTTCTCATCACTCCCTGCTTTGCATTGAAGATCAATCAAACACCCAAATTTCACTTCCTCGACTCAAGCTACATGATCCCATCACTCATGTGTTGGATGAATCTTACACAGCAAGCACACATGCACAACATAAGTGGCCTACTTTTCTCACTAGTCAAGAGAATACACACACTCAACATCTGCATGCAATGTAGCACAACACCATGGTAGCTCCACAGAGTGCATGTCATGCGTGTTCACTCATCTCTGTTCTATGTTCGCTCGTAAACTGGAAGTGTGTTTGTCTTCACTATTATATCTTTCTTGTTTGCTTGTTCGCATATCCATCTTGTTCGTGAACCATGCCTTCACCAACATGGGTCAACCAATGCGTTGGTGGTTGTGTTAGAGCCTAGATTTACCTTAGGCTGAAAAGGTAGGATCCAGGGCCAACATTAAACCATGCTCAGCCTGGTAGCTAGCCCTACCAGGTCAGGAGAGAGCTCTCTCCGGGTCAATCTCAGCTAATTATGATCACTAAAGGCTTGAGATGACTGATTTGATTACTGATATTAGGCTAGGTATGTAGTGTAAGGATTGAATTTGAGTTTTTGTGGGTTTTGAGTTGGGAAATGGGAGAGGCAAATTTGGGTCCAGGCATGAGGCACAGTTTTTGCAGAGTTCTGATTGGGGCAAGGAAGGCAATCGTTGTGATGCTTTTGATTGAATGAATGGATGGATCAGACTGGTGAGGAGCCAAGGAGGGAAAGATATTCTCAAGAGTCCTCCTCAAATAGATGAAAACATTGAAAATTAAACAAAATTTCAAAGCAGAGCATAGCAGTCCTGTGAATTCTACCTTAATCACTCATTTGTTTAATTTCAGAAGCCAAAAGAAGGGAAAATGATACACATAACCATCAATCAACTTACAAGTACATAGATAAAAACACCATCAAAACACAGAGCCACATGGATCCCAACAAGTGCTGGAAAACCCTGGTCTTTCCTTTGCCAAAAATGCAAAGATAGAATGTACAGTGATGTGCCAAGCAATCCCAAGTGTCCAACCCTGACACTGACTCAGAAAATACATGATATAGACCATCCTAACGCATTCCCATGTCTCTAGGGGTCGACCTCATCATTCTAGGAGTTGTTTCAACAAATTCTAAGCAAAGCACTGAAATCTAGGCAATCAAACAACTTGCCTCTATATGATAGGAAACTTATTCATTCATTAAATTTTCACTTTTTAGTGAATGAATCCTCTAGAACAAGTAAATATGTGCCAAAATTACATCATAGTCATAAAGTTACATCAAGATAGATCAATAATTACATCAAAAAGAAAAACTAGTCAAAATTGGGCAAATTTATGAGTTGTACAGTGAAAAATAGGCAAAAATCCTCTATGCGCCACGACAAGAATCTCTATGCATATCACAAATTTAGGGCTTATTTTGAGGCAATTATTGAAGTTGAAATTGAGCCCAAGATAGCTCGTTGGAAAGCCCATTCTGTCTACTTTCTAACCCAAGTGAAATTTCTAGATTTGGATGTCACTTGCCCCTCCAAAACTTCCTTCTCCCAAGGCTGCTTCCTGTGGATGCAAAAGGTGGCAGAAAGGTCATTTTTGGCATGTTTTTGACCCTTAGGCAACACAGAACTTGATGAAATCCTTAGGTAATCCATGAGCATGCATAAATTTTCATAAAAAATCCAAAAATTTAAAGTTTTCCTCCTAGATACCTCCCAATTATAAGTGCGCGCCAAGTGGCGCTACGCGTTGGGCGGAAAAACCTGTTTTGAAGCCCAAAAATTCGAAATTGACAAAATTTTCTCCAAATTTCTTGAAATTTGGGCTGGACCTTCTCTATCAAGTGTCATGTTGGGCTAAAGAGGCTTTGGCCAATATCTGAAGACGGTCATGCTCCTTTTGCCTCTTTTGTCTCTTTGTTGCCTTTTTCAGTTTTGCCTTCAGATTTCTTATTCATGCCTTGGAACTCATACTTCGCGCCCTGTAATGGAAAACCATGTGTCTCAACAATGCTTTATCCC
This sequence comes from Pinus taeda, assembly GCA_000404065.3. Lineage (NCBI taxonomy): Eukaryota > Viridiplantae > Streptophyta > Pinopsida > Pinales > Pinaceae > Pinus > Pinus taeda. The sequence continues at coordinate 70,388 of APFE031427647.1, forward strand.
TATCGGCCTTGTCCAGCTGTCTCTCCAAGTGGATGTTGATTCTCTCAAGCCAAGACTCCCGATCCTCATTAATCTCTTGCTCCAATGAAGTGAACTCAATCCTCCTCCTTTGGGCAGCTTGACGATTCTCCCAGATGTTTTGCAACTCCATGATTGCTTGCTAATATTCAAGCTATTTGTTCCTCTGCTCCAATTATTTCATAGTCCACTTAACCCTCTCCAAGTCGAGGGACAAGGCTTTGATCTCTGTCTGCTACTCCTGGATGATCTCTCTAAGATGTGCACTTTGCGGGCCCATGTCTGTATCGTCATCCTGAACAAGAATAAAGTCGCACTCACCTGAAGGCCCCTCATCCTGCATTGGCCTCTTGCCTTTGTCCTGTACCTGTACCTATGCTGCTGATGACGGCAACGAGACCCCTTCCACCCCAGGTGGAGATAGTACTCGTCGGGCTGCTGCAAACAATCCCCTCGTGCCTCTCTGATAGGTGACATATGTTGGCACACCAGTAGTCTCTGCGTCCCATCCTCCATGCTGATGTGAAGGTTTACCCGCATCATGGACAACCTCCTAATGAGCTGCTGAAGCTGTGAAGAACTCACGAGAAATGAAGTCTTCCAATGTAATACCCTGCAGGCCAAGTTGATGTACAACAATGATTTTGATGAGCGCATAGTGATAAATGCTATTGTACTGCTGTTCAGGAGTCTTATTCTGCACAAGAGTGGTCATCCTCTCGATGTTTCGGCACATGAAATATGGAATGTTCATCAACCTCACTCTCATGAAATGCATCAATAACCTGATATGGTATGCATAGAGGCGTGAGAAGCGGCCTTCACAACTGAAGTATCTGATAATGAGTCTCATCAATGGCTCATAAGGTTCCTTCAGAAACCAGAATGGGAATACCCTGCTAAGCTGCCACAAATAGCTAGGCCTGATGTAAGGTTCATAATATGCTCTATCCAGCTACTACCTCTTGTTCCACTCTTTGCCTATATTCGGTATCCCGGTGGCTAGAGAGATGGTTTCTGGTGTCAAGGTGAAGTTTACTCCAACAAGAGTAACATGACCATCATGCAGATGCAAAACAAACAACCCAACTAACTCTGTATGATGCTGGATCTGAGCAATCATCTCACAATACTGAAAGCATGACTGTTGTTGAAAGCATGTCATTGCAAGGGACCAGGCTTGCAATTGAGTCAAGGAAGTGGGCTCTTCTCTGACATGTCTACCACCCTTACGAGGCCTTCTCGGCACATTAAGCTCAGTGGTTGAGTCACTGTCTTGCTCATATGATGAATCTGTTTTTGTCATGGTGTTGCAATGTGTATGTTTGATTGGTTTGACAAAGAGAAATAGGTGTTTTATTTCCACTGCCAAATGTGCCAAAGGGAAATGAGATACTGTGAGGAATATGGGACAGTGGGAAAAGTGGATGATGGAGTTTGCCAAGTGAAATTTAAAACGTGCAAACAGTCACTTTGAGGGATGTGGGGATTTAGGGATTTTGCAAGTGATATGGAAGAGGGAGAATGATAGGGAATGATAGGATTTTAGGATAGGGAAAATGGGAAGTAGGGATATGAGTGGTTTGGGAGGTTAGAGGATAAGGGATTAACTTTAATGATAGGATTATGAAGGGGAAGGGATCACAAGTGGGACAAGAAACTTGGCACAAAAATCATAACTTCAAAACACCAATTTCACAACTCCAAAGGAGCAGCTTTTGATATATAGGGTTTACATTATCACGCCTTGAACCTTTAAGTCTTCCCTCACAACAATACCCAACACAAGCTAAATTCAATAAAAGAACTCTTGAACTTACTTGGAGCAGAAGAAATGGCGTGTTTTTGAGTTTTGATGACAGAAGTGATATAAAGTTGGCCTGTCTTTGTGCGCCGCGCACAAACCCAGTGCGTTGCGCCTCCTGGATGCGCTGCGACAATGCAAATTTACACAGAGAATTTGCGCCCAATGCGCCGCGCGGTCTATGTGCGCTGCGACCTCCTCCAACGTGTTGCGCACACCTTCAACGCACAGTCTCGGCTCACAAACACAAAATTTTCTCCTCCAACACTCAAGCCAATTTCATTTGACCTCTTGGCATAACAATGGATGTTTCAAGTAATGAACATGTCTAATGGAATGATGGGTTCGATTTTTATTGAAACCACGATGATTTTTTGTCTTGGAGGTTTTGTGCGCCATGCACAAGCCCAGTGCGTCACGCCTCATGGATGCGTCGCGCCAAAGGAAAAATGCATTGTGGAAAATCACCCAATGCGTCGCGCAGCCTCTGTGCACCGCGCGCTTACCCAATGCACCACGCGCACTCTAAACATAGTCTTGACTTTCAAAATTTCCCTCTCACCACTAACTTCGACTTTCTTTGATCTTCTTGGATGTAAATGACATTGAACACATAGAAATATCTTTATAAAGGCATGGCTTTGATTTTTGTTTCTCCAAAACCCATCTTTGTAATGTTTGGCATTGACACTTTTTCACATTTTAATACAACTCTGTTTTTCAAATTTCCTTTTTGATTTTTGGCTAAACGATGAATTCTTAGTTGATTTTTTGTAGGGATGGTGGCTTTGAACTTTGGCAAAGGATGACCAAAGTCTGCATTTGAAGTACTACATGACGGAAAACTTCAAAAAATACATATTTATTACAAACAATTAATTTGAGGATTTCCTCTTCAAAACAGAGTTTTGAAGAGGAATCATCCTTGAGCATTTTTTATGATAAAAATTTAAAATGAAAACTTAGTTTGACCCTCCCTCTGGCCTACTGGCTATATTGGACACTTTGAGGACTAAATCAACTAAACCCTAGACCTAAAAAGACCCTAAACCCTTAAATAACTTTTTACTGACCAAGAGATTAGAACAGGACTGTAAGTGGCCGTAAAACTTGATTTTGATGAACAGACCTAAGCCAGCAGGGCAAGGCATGAGGGTTAATGAATGACAAGACCCTTCCGTCAGATTATGGCATGCCCCTAGTGGAATGAAACTGAGTGAATCGAGCAAGACACCTAAAAAATGAAATGCAAAAGAGAAATTTTGATCGCTAGCGGAGGGCTGACGAGACCGACTCTAACATTGGCTCCAATGGGGATGGTAGCTCCTTGGAGGTGCCAAGAACTACAGATATCTAGGAGAGATAGACGATGCTTTGTCCATTAGGCTATGGAGTCCATTATTTTGACAAATTAACACAAGACCTTTGACTCAATTTATTAACCGAAACTTGACTCAAACCAACTCAATTAGGAAACCAAAATGACTAAAAACCTTACTCGACAAACAGAACCCAAAACTGAGATCCTTCTTCAGAATTATAGCCTTCACTTTGGGCCCCAGTCTGAAGAAAATATCACAACACATACTTGCAATGAAATTGAAATAAAATGGTATGTACAGTGACAATGTAGACAATAGAAACAACTTCAGAAATGATACCTCCTGAGCAGCCGACCATTGACCGGCCCTCCGGGACATTCTTCCCCATTCATCTCCTTTAAAAGAAAATAATTCTACCTATGATATTCAACGATTTTGAAGGGACCTTTCCAGAGATTTTCGAACTTATCGTGCTTACCCTTTTCCTCATTCCTTGCATCCCATTTTAGCACCACTTCCTCCAATTGGAATTTGTCCACCTTCGCTTTTTTGTCATAGATCTTCTTAATCTTCTCCTACAACTTAGATGTGTTTTGGAAAACCTCTTCTCTTATCTGCTGCAAATGGACCATTTGATTTAGTCTTCTCTGCATAGGATATTCCTCACTGTCGGCCTCCTAAAGAAGTTTGACTACCGGAGCTGCTAGAGAGGTAGGAAACACTGTATCAACTCCATAAACAAGCTCAAAGGGAGACATACCAATGGATTTCTTTTGGCTGACCCGATCTGCCCAAAGTGCATTGACCAACTTCTTATGCCAACTCTTCTTGTTAATTTCCAACAACGTTTTAATGATGTTGACTAAAGATTTGTTAGAAGACTCCTCCAAACCATTGCCTTGCGGATGATAGGTAGTTGAGTGACCCAAAATTATTTTATACTTGTTACAAAACTCAATCATCTTCTTTGATTTGAAATATGTTGAGTTATCAGTGATTAACTTTTCGAGCAGCCAAAACGAGACAAGATGTTATTCTCAAGGAATGAAATAATTACCGCATTCGTAGCTTGTCTGGTGGGAATTGCTTCGATCCATTTCGTGAAATAATCTATTGCCATGAGAATCCATCGATGCTAACCTGAAGAAGTGGGACGAATTTCACCAATGAAATCCAACCCCCACGGTTGAAAAGGAGCACTCACCTCAATGGGCTTAAGCGGCAAAGGTTGTAATTTCTGTCTTCCTTCAAAAAAATGACATTTATGACAGCTCTTGACAACCTTATATACATCATAAAACAACGTCGACCAATAGTATCCCACTCTCAGAATTTTATTCATCGTTGTTTTCAAAAAAAGGTGACCGCCACAATCTCCTTTGTGGAAATCCTCCATGACTTGCTTTGCTTCTTCTTCCACTAAACAATTCAACAGAACGCCATCAGGATCTTTCCAATAAAGTGCAGAATTTAGATTGCAAAACTTAGCAGCCTTTAATTTGAGAGTTCTATTTTTGTTTCTAGTCATGTCGGGTGGTGGTGACAAATTCTGCAACACATATATGATATCTGAATACCATGGGGAAAGAATAAACATTTCGAATACCTGAATGACGAACCTTCCTCATTCTCATCGGACATAGCAGAGATCAGATTTATGTCTAAGGCGTGCAAGTTGGATTCAACCATTAACTTTGCCAATCCTTGTCCTTTAACAAGCTTGGTGGGCTTTATCTCCACATCGTACTCCAACAAAGCTGCAATCCACTTGCCTCATCTTCCTTCAGGATCTGTCTGCACTAAAACATCCTTGACAGTAGCGTTAGGAACATAAGCCAAAGTATGAGAATGAAAAATATATACCCGAAAATCTTTCAATGCTTTCACAAGTGCAAGGGCTTGCTTTTCAATGATGTTGTACTTCAAGGCTACATCTCTTATTGTTCGGCTGAAAAAAGCAATTGGTCTTTCGTGCTCATCTCTTTTCTGCATTAGTACAGCTGCCATTGTATGCTCTTAAGCAAAGGAAAACAATATAAAATCTTGAGTGTAATCCGGGCTGATTAGAACTGGAGCTGAAGAAAGAGCCAATTTGACTAAATTGAAAGATTTTACCACCTCTTCCATCCACTTCACTTGGTTGTCCTTCTTAAGAATGTTTGTAATCTCTCTTAGGTGTTCAGCAAGGTTAGGCGCAACGCAGCGTAAAAAATTCATCTTACCATTAAAAGATTGAATCTCCTTCTTGTTCCAGGGAAGATCAATTTGCTGAATCGCTTCTACATGTGCTAGATCAATATGAATGCCATATTTTGAGATAATGTGCCCAAGTAGTTTGCCCTCATCCATTGCAAACAAGCCCTTCTTTAGATTCAGTGACACACCATATTTTTTGCACTTTTGAAAGACAATTTTCAAATGATACATGTGTTCTTCATCTGATTTGGAAAACACCGTCAGATCATCAAGGTACACAACCAAAAAGACATCCTTCTCATTTGTGAAAGCCAAGTCCATTGCCCGCTGAAATGTGGCAACCGTGTTCTTCAAACCGAAAGGCATTTTAGCATAATGAAAAGTTCCCCATGGAGTGTTGAACATTGTTTTATCCCGGTCATCTTCTTGGACTAAAATTTGGTTATATCCAGAATAACCATCAAGTAATGACATTCGTGATGCTCCAACTACTCGCTGAAGTATATGATCCATTTTGGGAAATGGATAATTATCCTTCAATGAAACTTTATTGAGATTCCTAAAATCAATGCACAAGCAAATCTCACCTGTCTTCTTTTGTACGGGCACGAAATTAGAGATCCAGTCGGAAAATCTGATGGGAACAATGATTCCTAATTTATACAACCTGTTTATCTCCTTCTCAATTGATGGCAGCAGTTTTGGATTTAACCTTCTCAACTTCTGTCTGAAAGTTTTTGATGAGGCTTAATGGCAATAGTGTGCTGAATTATATTGGTATCATATGTCTTGAAGTCAGAATAATGCCAAGCAAACACATCAGGAAAAGATGACAACAAACTGATATATTTGGCTTTTACCTTGTGTGGCAATGCTTTGGATAGTTTTACCATTTTTGGATTTGCAGCTGTTCTGATATTGACCTCTTCAACACCCTTTTTTGTTGGCTGCAATGTTGGTTTGCGGGCTACGTCATCTTAATCAAAGAGTTCTTTTAAAGGTATCAAGCCTTTAGGAATAATGTTATCCTTTAGTAGCAACACCTCCATTTGATTGATATACACATCATCTTCATCATCATCATGTTCTACATCAATTAAGGTATCTTTGAACTTACCTTTGTTTTGTAGAAAATCATCAATCTCCTCATCGTCTTGGAAAACTTGCCAATATCTTTGATTGTCCAGGACAGTCAGATGATGCTTGACATGGATTTCGAATTTATTACTGGATTTCATTGGAATCTTCAAACTACTTTCTGCCTTAGCAAGTGCATTAGCAATGCCATTTTGAATACGAGGCACACACATCAAGGTATAATCTGAAAACAATTTCAGGATATATAGGACTACATTTCGGTAAGCCCGCATCCGAGGGTGCTTCGCTTGATATTCACCTTTAACTTTCTTAATCACCAATTCGGAGTCACCATATACTGCAATCCTCTTAGCATTCAGCTTTATTAGAATTTTGAGGCCAGTAATCAAAGCTTCGTACTCAGCCTCATTGTTCGAACAATCAAAAGCTAATTTGTAAGAACATACCCGCACATTGCTAGGCACTTTGTTCAGAGCGGAGAGAGGACTGCGTACCCAAATACCAATTCCAGCACCATCATTTCCCACTACACCATTGAAATCCATGGTCCACAGACCCTCTTCATCTTCTTCTAAGTGTTGAAATTCTACTGGCTCTGTTTTTCCTGCTTGCTGTCTATTATCTTCAGCTGATTGCTCAACGGTGTTTTGTTGTTCTTGTCCTTCTTTCCTTAGAACTTCTCTAAAATTCTTTGTTATTTTTGGAATTCTTTCTGCTTCTACTAACTGACTATCTATACCATTGAAACTATCTGAATACAAAACAAAAGACTCTAGATCTGTATGTACATAATTGATCGGATGATTGATCGGTTTCTCCTTGCTTGTAATCATGTATTTCATTTTTTGTTCCCGGTACAATTTTCTCATTTGGCCAAACACAGGAATCGTTGCATAGGAGAAATCTAGTTGTAATGTCCCTTTCAATTTCGCTCCTCAAGACCTGGAAAGAAGCATACCAAACCTGGGAGGAATGTCTGCTACAACAATATCCATCAAAACATTCTTCGTTGGGATTTGATCCAGAATTACAACCAAATCTTTGATGAGCCCAATACATCTTACTCTGTTGGAATCAAGTGAATAAAGATCATGGTATTTCCTAGTGATGTCTAGACCCAACTTCTCCATGATAGCTTTCAGCATAAGACACAAAATCATGTGACCTTAAACTAATATAAAAAGGTGGCACATCACTATATGGAGACTCACCATTCAATGCTGGCCCAAAAATAAATTCGGGTTGATCATCTTCGACATTCACCATATCAGACATTGGATCAGAATTCAAAATTTTAGAAACTTTCCCTCTATAATTGTTGTTCCTCATTATTTCAGTCAAGGGAATGGATACCTTTAATTTAGAAATTTCATTTTCTAAACTAAAAGCAGAAATCTTTTCTACCTCTTCGATTGGGACATCTTTCTTTTCCTTTTCCTTCAATACAATTGGTTGATTTGATTTTTCTACTGATGGTGATTTGCTGATATTAGGATCAACTGGCTCTTTCCCTTTCTTTTGTACAATAGGTGAATCACTCTTTGATGCTGAAGCTTCCTTCCTCTTCTAAATTGGGTTAACAGGCACATCTCTATTTCTAAGTGAATATTGCCACTGATGAGTAGACAAAGCATTCATATAACCTCTTTGGTACTCATCTGATTCTTCTTCCAAAACTGTGTCATTTGCTAGAATGAAATATGCATCTTTGTGTACTGCTGAACTTTCCGCATACTCCTCGTCTTCAATAATATAAATGGGCAAATAATCTGGAGTGAAAAAGTGATTTTCTTCCCCTATCACATTCTCTTCCTCATCGGATTCCGGTCCATGCACAAAATTTTGCTGCAGAGGTGGTTGTACTGGCTACTGGGCTGTCTGATCTTGGGCTCACTGTTCTCTTTGTTTGATTCTATATTGTGGCTGTTGCTGGCCATGGAAGTTAGGATTTCTAAATTTTGGTTCAAGTTTATCAAGTTTCACCCTTTCAAACATCTGCTCCACCTTCCGAAGTAATTGATCTGTCGAAGACGACTCTTCTTTTATTGTGACCTTCTTTTCTGCTCTTACTCTAGCCCTCTTGACCAGCAAATTTGCTTCAACGCTGACCGCGATCTTTTGCATATCTTCCATTGTGGCAGGCTCTCTCTCTCTTAGTTGATAAGCCATGTCAGTATCAAAACCATCCGGAAACTTCATCATGGCTAGCCCCACAGGTGGCCTTAGATGATCAGGAATTGCTTTGTAAACTGAATTGAATCTAATGCAGTAATCCTGAATGGACTCACCGACATTTCGCTTGATATGCTCATATTCTTGAAGGATCTCAAGAGGATTTTTCTTGATTTCCCAACGATCTAAAAATTGTCTTTGTAGATCATCCAATGTAGAAATACTAGCAGAGGGCAAAGCTCTGAACCACTTCCTAACTTCACCACTAAATGTCGGTGCAAACAATCTCATTGTTACATTTTCTGCATCGATCTCATGAAGGTCACAGAAATCCACCATTCTGTCCACATGTTGCTAAGTGGTAATGCTGTGAGTAGTGCCATCAAACAAAGGAATTTTGCTCTGATAATGTTGGGTCCCTATAATACTAGTGATTACCCCATTACTATTGAGTTATACCCCTTATTATATTGATGTACCCATGTAATGCCCATTTTGTTACTATTGTGCCGCGTAGAAGCCCACTATTGTTATTATTGTGCCCTTACATTATTATTGTTATGTAGGCTCTCATTATGTTATGACCCCTTAGACTCCTATATATAGAGAGGAGGTGTTTTCATTTGAATCATCGAAGAATTGTTCAATTATGTAATGTAAAGGAGGTTGCCCCCTCGAAGAGGCTGAATTCTAAGGCGTTGATCTCTCTTTTCTATCTTTTCTTGAGCTGGTTTCATAACATTTGGTATCAGAGCTTTGGATTCTAGGGTTTCGCTGCTCCAAACAGGTCATCGTGGCATTTTCGCTATAACTTTGTTTCTGTGATGTTTCAGAAGTTGAAAAAAAAAAACCATTTGAGAAGACATCGCACTAAATCTCGGATCTAAACTTCAGAGATTTTTACGCTACATTTGTGGAGATATAATCTGAGGAAGTTGGTCTTTTTTGCAGACTCCTGAATTACATTCCAAACAGGTGACCTGGGGAAAATTGTCATAACTTTTTCTCTGAGAATTGGATTGAAATTTCGTCAGAAGGTACAGAAAGAGGATGGACTGTAGTTTCTTCTATATATTTTTCAGAGCTAAAGGTCAAAACAGTAACTCGTGGCATGTCGTACAAGTTCACTCTACTGAACTAGTCTATAATCAAGTCATTGTGGGAGATTTCGCATAACTCTTCCTTGGAGAATCCAATTTGGATCAGACTGGTGGCATTGGAAAAAGGACATAGAGGGCTACCAGAGGTTGCAATTTCAAAACTGCATGTTCTGAAAGTACAAAGATACATCAGGGCAATATCGAGCTCCTACAAAGAAAAAAAAGGTGTGTAGATTCTTTTAAATTTTTGCTTAAGATTGGTTTGAAAATTTATTTTGAAGGAATTCAAAGGGTTAGTAGAGCATTATTATCGGAAACTGATGCCCCGAGGAAAGAAAATGCAAACACCTAGTAAGGAACCTGAAAGCTCTAGCATGACTCATGAAGAAGAGGAAGAAATGCTACATGATATATCAAAATTACAAGACCAAGTGCAAAAAATGTCAGCCTCACAAAAACTAACAGAAGCTAAGATAAATGGCATGGAATCTAAGATAAAGGGCATGGAAGCTAAGATGAATGGCATGGAAGCTAATATGGACGATTGGAAGATAGATTTGAAGACATACATGGGCGATTTGAAGACAGATTTGAAGACAGACATGGATGAATTGAAGATAAATATGAATAAGCTGCTACAAGAAATGGTAACTAAGGGTGAAAGGGTAGTAAAGGAAACTCATGATGAGAACAAAATAAATGTTAATCATGATTCCATAGACCCTAATGTGGGATCAAAGACCCATCATATTCCAAAAATCGATACGAGGAAGTTTGATGGCAAGGATCCCACAACATGGATACTACAGATGGAGTAATTTTTCGATCTCAATAATGTGCAAAACACACAAAAGGTACGTATTGCAACTTTATATTTGGAACCAAATCAATTTGTATGGTATCAATGGCTTTATTCTCATAAATAAATTATCACTTGGGCAATTTTTACGGAAGAATTGACAGCACATTATGAGGATACAAAAAGCAATATTTTTTTTAGCCAATTGATAAGTCTCAAACAAAAGGGTTCAATAATGGA
>APFE031427647.1:86949-122332 GCA_000404065.3 Pinus taeda
CCGGAAGCAGTCACAGAAACAAGAACTCGACAGCTACGAAATCGATCAATTTCGGAGTATCTTATCAAGTGGAAGAATGTATCTACTGAAGATTCCACATGGGAGGATGAGAATTTTATACAGAAGTATCCATAACTACTCAAGCATTGAGGACAACACTTTTTTTTGAAGGAGAGGGGCATGTTGGGTCCCTATACTACTAGTGTAACCCCTTATTGTTATTAGTACAACCCACTTATTATATTCATGTACCCATGTAGAGCCCATATTGTTACTAGTGTGCCCCATAGAAGCCCACTATTGTTATTATTGTGCCCTTACATTATTATTGTTATGTAGGCTCTGATTATGTTATGACCCCTTAGACTCCTATATATAGAGAGGAGGTCTTTTCATTTGAATCATCAAAGAATTGTTCACTTATGTAATGTAAAGGAGGTTACCCCCTCGAACAGGCTAAATTCTAACGCGTTGATCTCTCTTTTCTATCTTTTCTTGAGTTGGTTTCATAACAGATAATCTGCGGGTATATCATCTAAAACTTGAGGCAGCACGAGAGGTGCGAAATAGGCAGCCATCACTCTTGGTGGATTCGGTCTTGGGGATGTTGGAGGAGTGGGTGCAGCTGATGTATGAGGTGTATGAGGCAGGGTGTGCGGAGGAGAAGCAATTTTGGATGTAGAAGGAGTAGATGGAGGCGAATTTACTACAGACTTTTGATATGTGACAATTGGCTGCACAGGGATAGTGGGAATGAAGGGCAGTTCGGTGGGACTCTTTTAGTTGAATGCCGTGACGGAAGATCCAAGTGTGGCAGATGCAGCTTCTAGGAAATCAATGATATTTGAAGCCTCAATTTCAGTCTGGAGTTGTCTTAAAATAAAATTCTCAATGGCCTTATTGGATTTTTCAACTTCAATGGCTGCAACAAAGTCCGGATTCGGGATTGTGGAACCAACAACACTTTTGGATTTGGTTTCAAACAATGATAACTCAAAACATGCATCAAAATCAAGCTCTTCAAGATACTTGAAAATTGCAAGGCATGAATGGGATTTGAACACGGGAGTATTAGAACTCCCTTGACGAAGAAGTCTTGGAATCAAATTGGGATTTTCGTAGACAGGAGGAGGATTTGGATCTGGATTAGCTCTGATATATCTCCTCGAAGCCAGTGTGCTTTTTCAGAAGATCAAATGGACATAAACAAATTTCTCAGCCTATCAAATCCTAAGCTTATCATCCACAGCTTAGAATCATCACATACACTGGGGTGGTTGTAGGTTATATTTTCCGTTAATGAGACTAGACCGGAGATTGACTGAAGTAGCGTTTATGTACTTGCACTAATGCAAAGCAAAAGCATTTCGAAGGCTACCTAGCTAATCTTCAGACTTCGTCTATAGTTTCACGACGAAGAATACTAACAAACAATCAAATCAATTTGTCCCCAGTAGAGTCGCCACTATGTTAGTGCCTAGATTTACCTCAGGCTGAAAAGGTAGGATCCAGGGCCAACATCAAACCACACTCAGCCTGGTAGCTAGCCCTACCAAGTCAGGAGAGGGATCTCTCTGGGTCAATCTCAGCTAATTATGATCACTAAAGGCTTGAGATGACTGATTTGATTACTGATCTTAGGCTAGGTATGCAGTGCAAGGATTGAATTTGAGTTTTTGGGGGTTTTGAGTTGGAAAATGGGAGAGGCAAATTTTGGTCCAGGGATGAGGCACAGTTTTTGCAGAGCTCTGATTGGGGCAAGGAAGGCAATCATTTAGATGCTTTTGATTGAATCAATGGATGGATCAGACTGGCGAGGAGTCAAGAAGGGCAAGAGAGTCTCAAGAGTCCTCCTCAAACAGATGAAAACATTGAAAATTAAACAAAATTTCAAAGCAGAGCACAGCAGTCCAATGAATTCTACCTTAATCACTCATTTGTTTATTTTCAGAAGCAAAAAGAAGGGAAAATGATACATGTAACCATCAATGAACTTACAAGTACATAGAGAAAAACACCATCAAAACACAGAGCCACGTGGATCCCAACAAGTGCTGCAAAACCCTGGTCTTTCCTTTGCCAAAAATGCAGAGATAGAATGTACAATGATGTGCCAAGCAATCCCAAGTGTCCAACCCTGAAAATGACTTAGAAAATACATGATATAGACCATCCTAACCCATTCCCATGCCTCTAGGGGTCAAGCTCATAATTCTAGGATTTGTTTCAACCAATTCTAAACAAAGCACTGAAATATAGGCAATCAAACAACTTGCCTCTATATGATAGGAAACTGATTCATTCATTAAATTTTCACTTTTTAGTGAATGAATCCTCTAGAACAAGTAAATATGTGCCAAAATTACATCATAGTCATCAAGTTACATCAATATAGACCAATAATTACATCAAAAATCAAAACTAGTCAAAATTGGGTGAATTTCTGAGCTGTATAGTGAAAAATAGGCAAAAGTCCTCTATGCGTCGCGACGAGAATCTCTATGCATATCACAACTTTGGGGCTGATTTTGAGGAACTTCCTGAAGTCCAAATTGAGCCCAAGATAACTCGTTGGAAAGCCCTACCTGTCTACTTTCCAACCCAACTAAAATTTCTAGATTTGGATGTCATTTACCCCTCCAAAACTTCATTCTCCCAAGACTGCTTCCTGTGGGTGCAAAAGGTGGCAAAAAGGTCATTTTTGGCATGTTTTTTACCCTTAGGCAACCCAGAACTTGATGATATCCTTAGGTAATCCATGAGCATGCATAAATTTTCATAAAAAATCCAAAAATGTAAAGTTTTCCTCCTGGATACCTCCCAATTATAAGCGCGCGCCAAGTGGCGCTATGCGTTGGGTGAAAAAACCTGTTTTGAAGCCCAAAAATTCAAAATTGACAAAAATTTCTCCAAATTTCTTGAAATTTGGGCTGGACCTTCTCTATCAAGTGTCATGTTGGGCTAAAGAGGCTTCAGCCAATATCTGAAGACGGACATGCTCCTTTTTCCTCTTTTGTCTCTTTGTTGCCTTTTTCAGTTTTGCCTTTAGATGTCTTATTCGTGCCTTAGAACTCATATTTCGCGCCCTATAATGGAAAACCATGTGTCTCAACAATGCTTTATCTCTATCGGCCTTGTCCAGCTGTCTCTCCAAGTGGATGTTGATTCTCTTGAACCAAGACTCTCGATCCTCATTAATCTCTTGCTCCAATGAAGTGAACTCAATCCTCCTCCTTTGGGCAGCTTGACGATTCTCCCGGATGTTTTGCAACTCCATGATTGCTTGCTGATCTTCAAGCTATTTTTTCCTCTGCTCTAAGTATTTCATAGTCCACTTAACCCTCTCCAAGTCGAGGGACAAGGCTTTGATCTATGTCTGCTGCTCCTGGATGATCTCTCTAAGATGTGCACTTTGCGAGCCCATGTCTGTATCGTCATCCTGAACAAGAATAAAGTCTCGCTCACCTGAAGGCCCCTTGTTCTGCATTGGCCTCTTACCTCTGTCTTGTACCTGTACCTATGCTGCTGATGACGGCAACGAGACTCCTTCCACCCCAGGTGGAGATAGTACTCGTTGGGTTACTACAAACAATCCCCTCATGCCTCTCTGATAGTGACATACGTCGGCACACCAGTAGTCTCTGCCTCCCGTCCTCCATGCTGATGTGAAGGTTTACCCGCATCATGAACAACCTCCTAATGAGCTACTGAAGCTGTGAAGAACTCACGGGAAATGAAGTCTTCCCATGTAATACCCTGCAGGCCAAGCTGATGTACAACAATGATTTTGATGAGCGCATAGTGATAAATGCTATTGTACTGTTGTTCAGGAGTCTTCTTCTGCACAAGAGTGGTCATCCTCTCGATGTTTCAGCACATGAAATATGGAATGTTCATCAACCTCACTCTCATGAAATGCATCAATAACCTGATATGGTATGCATAGAGGCGTGAGAAGCGGCCTTCACAACTGAAGTATTTGATAATGAGTCTCATCAATGGCACATAATATTCCTTCAAAAACCAAAATGGGAATACCCTACTGAGCTGCGTCAAATAGCTAGGCCTGATGTAAGGTTCATAATATGCTCTATCCAGCTGCTACCTCTTGTTCCACTCTTCGCCTATATTCGGTATCCCAGTTGCCAGAGAGATGGTTTCTGGTGTCAAGGTGAAGTTTACTCCAACAAGAGTAACATGACCATCATGCAAATGCAAAACAAAAAATCGAACTAACACTGGATGATGCCGGATCTGAGCAATCATGTCACAATACTGAAAGCATGACTGTTGCTGAAAGCATGTCATTGCAAGCCGGCAGGCTTGCAATTTAGTCAAGGAAGTGGGCTCTTCTCTTACATGTCTGCCACCCTTACGAGGCCTTCTCGACACATTAAGCTCAGTGGTTGAGTCATTGTCTTGCTCATATGATGAATCTGTTTCTGTCATGGTGTTGCAATGTGTATGTTTGATTGGTTTGACAAAGAGAAATAGGTGTTTTATTTCCACTGCCAAATGTGCCAAAGGGAAATGAGGGACTGTGAGGAATATGGGACAGTGGGAAAAGTGGATGATGGAGTTTGCCAAGTGAAATTTAAAATGTGCAAACAGTCACTTTGAAGGATGTGCGGATTTAGGGATTTTGCAAGTGATATGGAAGAGGGAGAATGATAGGGAATGATAGGATTTTAGGATAGGGAAAATGGGAAGTAGGGATATGAGTGGTTTGGGAGGTTAGAGGATAAGGGATTAACTATATTGATAGGATTATGAAGGGGAAGGGATCACAAGTGGGACAAGAAACTTGGCACCAAAATCATAACTTCAAAACACCAATTTCACAACTCCAAAGGAGCAACTTTTGATATATAGGGTTTACATTCTCACACCTTGAACCTTTAAATATTCCCTCTAAACAATACCCAACACAAGCTAAATTCAAAGAAGAACACTTGAACTTACTTTGAGCAGAAGAAATGGCGTGTTTTTGAGTTTTGATGACAGAAGTGATATAAAGCTGGCATGTCGGCTCTGTGCGCCACGCACAAACCCAGTGCGCCACGCCTCCTAGATGCGTCGTGACAGTGAAAATTTACATAGAGAATTTGCGCCCAATGCGCCGCATGGTCTATGTGTGCCGCGAGCTCCTCCAACGCGCTACGCACACCTTCAACGCACAGTCTCGGCTCACAAACACAAAATTCGCTCCTCCAACACTCAAGCCAATTTCCTTTGACCTCTTGGCATAGCAATGGATGTTTCAAGTAATGAACATGTCTAATGGAATGATGGGTTCGATTTTTATTCAAACCACGATGATTTTTTGTCTTGGAGCTTCTGTGCGCCACACACAAGCCCAGTGCGTTGTGCCTCGTGGATGCGTCGCGCCAAAGGAAAAATGCACTGTGGCAAATAGCCCAATGCGTCACGCAGCCTATGTGCGCCGCGCGCTTACCCAATGTGCCGCGTGCACTCTAAACACAGTCTTGGCTTTCAAAATCGCCCTCTCACCACTAACTTTGACTTTCTTTGATCTTCTTGGATTGTAAATGACATTGAACACATAGAAATATCTTTATAAAGACATGGCTTTGATTTTTGTTTCTCCAAAACCCATCTTTGTAATGTTTGGCATTGACGCTTTTTCACATTTTAATACAACTCTGTTTTTCAAATTTCCTTTTTGATTTTTGGCTAAACAATGACTTCTTAGTTGATTTTTTGTAGGGATGGTGGCATTGAACTTCGGCAAAGGATGACCAGAGTCTTCATTTGAAGTACTACATGAAGAAAAACTTTAAAAATACATATTTATTACAAACAATTAATTTGACGATTTCCTCTTCAAAATAGATTTTTGAAGAGGAATCATCCTTGAGCGTTCTTGATGATAAAAATTTAAAATGAAAACTTAGTTTGACCCTCCCTCTGGCTTGCTGGCTATATTGGACACTTTGAGGACTAAATCAACTAAACCCTAGACCTAAAAAGATCCTTTACCCTTAAATAACTTTTTACTGAACAAGAGATTAGAACAGGACTGTAAGTGGCCTTAAATCTTGATTTTGATGAACAGGCCTGAACCAACAAGGCAAGGCATGAGGGGTAATTAATGACAAGACCCTTCCGTCATATTATGGCATGCCCCTAGTGGAATGCAACTGAGTGAATCGAGCGATACACCTAAAAAATGAAATGCAAAAGAGAAATTTTAATCGCTGACGGTGGGCTGACAAGACTGACTCTAACAGGCTGCATTGGAAGTACCACCTCACATGAGATGGCCCATGCACTGTTAGCTTAGGAGTAGGAGTAGTGTTTTCTTTTTCGCTTGTCTTTGCTTTCTAGTTTGCATGATTGTTTGCTTACTAGCTTGGTTACTTTGCTTGCTTGTTGTTGTTTTCACTTTGTTTGCTTTGCTTACTATTTTTGTTTACGTTGTTTTGTATGCTTGGTATATTACTATTTTTGTTTTCAGAAATAAGTGTTGCCAACTACTACGTTCTAGCTTTTGAATAGAGTATGTGGCTGAAATTTGAGGAAAACTCATGACACTACAACACTTGGCTATTCTTGTGTCTGCCTTCTCTATGCTTGGTTATAACCTTCGGTTGGTGAATTCCTAACAGAGAATACAAACCGTCTGCAAGGGAAGTTTCGGTCCAACCGTGAACTTGTGTCCACACTGCGAGGCCCCATGCCTATACTCAGCCTTCTTCTCTGTGTGTTCAAGCTCATCCAACTAGTAGAAACGGAGAAGGGGAAAATCTAAACAAGAAAACCTATGTCAGAGGTCTTACATGCTTCTCTAAAGGAACAACCTCTTCTACTCTCAATAAGTCATGATCCCTCTTCTGCTCTCAATAAGTCCTCTTGAAAAATACAAAGGCAAAAGAAGAGAAAGGCTTCCTGCGCAAAGAGGTGAAGCATGCAACTCCATTGCGGTACTGACCAGGCTCACTGGAAATGGAGAAATGTGTGTGTTCCTATGTGACTCCGCCAAGGTACTTTCTAGGCCTGCTGGTAGCAGAGAAACACCAAAGATGAAAACTTATACTCTTAAAATCTTCAACTCGCGAGCTAAACTACCCTTCCCAAATTCGAAACATTGAGATCTAAGCTGAACTTTTAATTGTGTTTGACTAAGTTGGCAAAGGGTGAACCATGTATGTCCATGCGGTAAGTGGGGAAGCTGAAGTAACCTGCACAACACTTCAATACTCCCTGAAAGACCAAGGCCTTGTGCTAGCAATGAACAGAAACAGAGAAGTTGGAGTTCTACCAGTGTGTCACCAAGTGTTGTAGCGTTACAACCACCCCCCAAAATTTTGGCTTGCACCAATTTCAGAGCCTCCCTTGAGAGTTTCACTTGATGATTGCACACACACTAAGCTCGTGTGAGTCCTTGCATCTACCTCACTTGTTCATTTCATTCAAGTTTCTACATGCTGGTGTCTAAGTCATGCTTGCGACCATGTTCTGGTTATGCTAGAAGTCTTCGCTTCGTATGTGCTTGTTGTGTTCGTTATGAAAGCATCTGTCACACCCACACACAGAGTTACATTCACTGTCGCGCAAGCATCATCTTGATCAATGAATAGTCAATCACGAGTGTTGCGCTTGTCACCTGCACCGTCGGTTAGTCATTTTGAACATGTGTTTCTGGATTGTTTGAGTCTTTTCGTTGTCGAGTCACATGAGTGTGTGTTTGCATGCACACCTATACATATTTCGATCGTTCACATACTTAGTAAATTTTGTTGAAGTCCTGACGACTAGACTCTCCTCTTACAGTCGAACCATCACCCCACCATCGACTCGATCGACTGTCAACCAAAACAGCGGAAAAGCACCAAGCTAGTTTTTTCAAGCTATGTTGCCCGCAAGCAGTTCAATCAAATTCCATGTTGACCACCCAAACAGTCAGACCCGAAAGTCACCCCGAGACTAAGGAATTGAGGCCACTAACCTCACTCACTCAATTGACTAAGGAAATTACACAGGCAGGGCGGATAGACACCAAGTGCCAATCCCAGTGTCCTTCAGAAAATTGTGCAGTTTTCCCAGTCAGTCATCCGGACAGGCGACCGGCTGCTCATCCAACAAATTGCGCAGTTTTCATGAGAAGGCCTTCTACTGTCTAGCAGTCCTCTTAGCTCAGAAATTGCGCAGAGATGATCAGCAGGCCAACCTCCCAACTTTAGTGCAATTTCCCTACCAGCAGCTCCTAGCAACAAACTTCTAGTTCCTTCAAGGAATTACATAGTTTTTGCTTCCAGTGACTGAGCATCCTAACTTCCAGTTCCCTATGGGTATTACACAGTTTTGGTTTCCAATGACCCCAGCAACTAACTTCCAGTTCCCTCTTAGAATTGTGCAATCTTGGTTGCCAGTCTACCACTCAATGCCTCCCAAAAACTGTGCAATTTCTGCTTGCTGACCCTTCATGCAGCCCAGCTCATTCCTTTGGAAAATTGCGCAAAATTGGTTGTCCAACCCCCGCTGCCCATTCATTATGAAAAATGTGTAGAGCATGCCTGCCTTGCCTTCCTGCAGCCGGGACTGTCCCTCCCAAAATTTGCGCAATTTTGCCTCCCAACTAAGCTAGACCTCGCTTGAAGTCACTGTTGACTTAGATCGCCCATCTCCATCACTCAATGACTCTTGTGCAGTTTTCATCAGCAGTGCTCAAAGCCATCATCCCACTTCACAACCTTGCTGCCTCTCCCGATCACTAGCATTGGAAATCATCATGTACCATGGTAGACTAGGAGGTTTTGCATTTAATATCGTCTCATCATGAGTGACTGCAAGTACAGATACACCAACAAACATGGAAAGACGACGAATGGGATGAATGAAGGGAGCACATGCAGAAGGATAGGTTCACCAACGGATGGACAAATGAAGCATGCGAAGCAGACGAACGCGACGAACATGCACCTTCACGAACAGATGAGCTTGTCAATCCTTCTAGCATGCAAGTAAGGAACAACATGCTAAAGCTTCATCAAGCGAACCAAGGAACATCGAAGACTCTGCGCACTTCGTCATGCGGAGGTGAAGCTATGATACACCATGAATACATCCATCACCCAGCAACATTGTAGCTTGGCATGCACTCCAACAACAACACGAATGTGCCAGCATTGTCATGTCAAGTCATGTCGAGTCATGTCATGAGTCATGTCGCCCACATCTCCACTATGGGATATGTTCTCGATCAATGTGATCTAACATGGAAGTCCAAGAGACCCACTTGTTGAACAAAGAGTCATGTAAGTCGAAAATTCATGGAAGCCAAACGGACATGAGGGTGGTCGAACAGCCACAAGAGTCAGTTTCACCCTTGGCTATAAATACCCCCTCATTTGTACATGCAAAATACTTTTCACCTCAGCTCCTTCCACATAGCCAAGAGAGTCTGTAATCTTTTCTTTGAGGAGTAAGTAATGGCTCCAACGCCCCGCGCTCATGGTTAGTGATGTATGGTGTAACAATGTGTCTTAGAACTTTCGTTGAATTCAAAAGCCTGCTAACAGGCCAGCACATTTTCACACATGTATTGTATCTATTGTAAGACTGATCTTTAACACTTGTAATGCATGTTACTTTAACTTGTATTCTACATATGAAACTATTTCATTTATTGTAATTCATAATCTATTAATAGAAATGTGTTGTATATGTTGTTAACTTTGTCTCGCCCGTGTAGATTGCTCTCCCAGACATCAGACAGACCTTTCACATGAAGCTTGTTGTAACAACCATTGCACTCGTTCAAACTGATCCATTGATTGTTGTACGTGTTATCTTACCTTGTACGTTGTGACTGCCATATCTATGTGGACTACTCCTCCGGAAGTTGTGCATGTCCTGTTGTGTTGTGTGTTCCTACTAGTGTTGGGGCTGCTCCCAATCGACCTAGAACTCACTCTCACTCTCTCTCTCGACAGTGAAAGAACCATTGACACGAGTGACACTTACAGTCACCAGGCACACGAACCTCACTTCTCGAAGACAAAGCAAACCACTCTCTTGTGCTCACAAGCAAGAGTTGAGGCAGATCTTTAAGATAATGGCAACCGGGCCATCATACCGGATGGGACTCCTATACCAAATGGTGTGAGGTCTAGTTGGGACTTCATATCAGGGAGATCCCCTGATGTTGGCAGGTCCAGCACCGTCAACACATGTATATGTCACTATTTGTTCTATGCCCATGAACATGTAGGTGACCATTCATGTAATAACTCTATATTATACTACCCTATATATTACCCATTATATATGTATGAAAGAGACTCAAAATAATTTGAAAGAGTTTTTTTTAATAATTTTTATAAGGATATTATTATTAATATTATTTTATTTAAAATTTTACTATTTATTCTACGCCCATGAACATATAGGTTACCATATAATATGATAACTCTATATTATACTACCTATTATATTACCCATGAACATATAGGTTACTATTTAATATAATAACTCTATATTTATACTACCTTGTATATTACCCATTATATTCCTTTATGAAAGAGGCTTAAAATAATTTGGAAGAGTTTTTTTTAATAAATTTTATAAGGATATTGTAAACTAATATTATTTTATTTAAAAATTTATCTATTATTTTAGTGATTTAAATTATAACGGGTTTACTAATGTTTTTTTTTTATTAAAGGTAACTACATTTTGTATTATAATTTAGTTTTATAATATGTTTACAAAATGTAAAAAAAAAAAAAATTCTCTTTTAAACAGAGTGTGATAATTTAATCTAAATTAATAAAACTTAATAGAAAATAGTAATATATATGTTTTGAAAATAAATTAAAATATATATTTTTTAAATGTTAATTTATTTTTCATAATTGTTATGGAATACTTCTTTAACCATTTATTAAATTTCAATAAACATAATAATAATGTAAATAGATTTTGGAAATTTCCATTAACATGATGAGTTATTCCATATAACTTTACTAAAGGAAAATGAAAATGAAAATTAATATTAATATAGCTTATAATTTTATAAAGGAAAAACAAGTACAACACCAATATCACTTTTTAAAAAAATCCCTCTCTAACTAAGTAATTTTGCTAATTTTAATCCAACGAGGTAAAAAATGTAAGTAAAAAATATAATTGTAATAAATGTATGTGAAAACATAAGCACAAAAATCAAAGCGTCTAACTCCCTCATTAGCACGACTCAAATGAGAAATGTTATATGCGCCCTCGAAGTGGCTAAGCGCTGTGTGTGGGATGGTGTAGGTTTGGAGGAACAAAACACAGTGTCCTATCACGATTCCTTTGCGTGTGCTTTCAAGAACTCCTTTGATTGCCGTGTACATTGGTTGGTTGGTTCTTGTAATGATTACCTTGAGTCTGGTGAAAAACTTTTGCAGTGAACAATAGGACAAGGGCTAATTAGCTAGCCATAGGGCATTAAATGCCTTAGTACATGCATGCTTTATAACAAAATAACACACAGTTTTTGGTGGCTACATAAATTAAAAATAAAAGTTGTGTGTTATTTTGTTATAGAGCATGCATATACCAGGGCATTTAATGCCCTATGGCAGGCTGGTTAGCCTTTGCCGAACAATAGGAGTTCATTTGCAGTGAATAGTACGAGCTCATGCCAACAGGAGTTTGTCCGTACATTCTAAAAATTATTACTCAATAAGAAGAGCTCAACAAATTAATAAAAACCATAAAAATAATTTTAAAATAATTAATAAAATAAATTTATTTATTTTTATAAAGTTAATGTTGAAAATAGCAAAAAAAAATGATAAAAATAGAATTCAAAATATTTCAATTTTAAATTGTCTTTGAATTAAATTGTGAATTAAAATCGAATTTAGCTTCACCAACTGCTTGGAAATAATTAATTAATTTATTATGGATTAGTTAGTTGGAGAAATTCAAGTTATAAGTCTTTCTGAAGTCATGCAAGAGTTATCCCTTAAATTAAGGAGATTATCCCTTAATTAAGGAGATAAGATTTAGTTATATTTGAGTTGTAATTAGTTAGCTCAGTTTATTAAGTTAAGTCTAGTTAAATTAGTTCCAAACTGTTTGAGGAACTAATTGTGAGTTATCAATGAGTTGATACATGCATTCACTGAACCAGTCTACTCCAAATAACTGAAGATTCCCTCATCAAAAACTCATGCATGTCTATTCTGAGAAAGACTCAGTGGAGCTAAATGTCAAGGACAATGTACTATCAGTTGCATGTGTTTTCTTATAAAGGAAACTCATGCATGCAGTCAAGGGAAGGTTCCTTGAGGATTTCGCAGTTCTGACAGTGTGTTCAAGCAGTGTTCCACTGGGTGAAGGAGATCATCCCAGAGGAACTGCGCAAGGAAATAGGAGCTTGGAGGGCAGAGGGGAAGGCTTGTGAGAAGCTTTGATTACCTGTGAGCATCCAAGAAGATTGTACTGAGAGATGGCTTGTTGTGAGAGCTAAGGCTTTGTATAATTCTGATGTATTTCCACCTTGTATGATAATATAGATAGTGGGGTTTTTAGCTGAGGCTTTCCCCTGAGTATTTTTGTGTTTCATATGCATTGATTCTTCTTCTTATGGTTATATTGTTCAGCACAATAGTTCAGCTTGATCTTTAAGCTTCCACAAAGAAAATTGATAGTAGAAGTAGGTTATAGTTCACCAAAAACATTGGATAAACCCAAAAACACAACAGACATTTCTCTAAAAATATTCATCAACAATAATAAAAATATATTAATTAATATAATATTTATATAAATATATTAATTAATATAATATTTATATGATTAAAAATAAACTTTAAATTAAAAATTTATTAATTAATATATAATTTTATATGATTAAAAATACCATTTCTGAGAAACATATAGGCTTTAATTCTGATAGATAGATACTTTATCATATAAATGAATGATGTAATTGAAAATGCGTTATTTAATATAATACTTATATAATTAATAATACAATCTTTATAATACTTACATAATTAATAATACCATCTTTAAATAAAGACGAATTTTAAATAAAATAAATGAATGCATTACTGTATTAGAAGCAATAAAAATAGGCTTCGAATAAAATTACGTTGATACAATTAAATATTTATATGATTGAAAAGACAATGTTTAAAGCAAAATAGACTTTGAATGAGATGGATGAATACATCATCGTAGGATGGTCGACAAAAATAGAATTGGAATAAATAAGGAATTTGAATAAGTGATGGTGATATCATTGAAATTTATTATTAATATAATATTGTTGTGATGAAGAATACATTTTTTAAATAAAAATGAGATTTAAATAAAGAATTTGAATAAAGTGATGGTGATATAATTAAAAATGTATTATTTAATATAATATTTATGTGATTAAAAATATATTTTTTAAATAAGAAATGTGTTTTAAATAAAAGTAGATAAATACATTTTTGAAATAAAAATAAGTTTTTTAAAAAAATGAAATTTAAACAAAATTAGATGAATAAATCACCATGGGATGGTGAACTTATTTTTTGTCACCAAAAATATTTTCTTTATAAGTGATTACAAAAATAATTATTTTGTTGTTACTATGAAGTAAATAAAGAATGGGCACTGTTTCAATGTGGAATTGCAAGAGCATAGAATAATTTTAAAACAAAAATTATTACCTCCAAAAAGTATAAAACCAATGTGGAATTGCAGAACATAGAATAATTTCAAAAAAAAATTATTACTTTCAAAAAGTATAAAACCAATGCTAGACATAATTCATGGTTGGATTTTGAATTTCCTCTTGACATTGAGTTGATCTTTAAGTCAATGGAAAACAATTTTGTCATGTTTTGTGCCTATAGACCATTAACAACAATTGTAGACTCTCTTGGTATTGCTATTGGTGAATTAGAAATTACAGAAAATTCAAAAACTTCCAAACACTCTACACCAAAAAAATCTATTCCCCACCAAACCCATACACACAAAAATGAACAAACTTGGAGATTTGTCCTCTTGACCCGCAAAATTGCCTTAGTATATCTGGTTATTGGTTCATAACCTATGGAAAAAATATCATTTTCATTGCCTTCTAAATGACTTCAACGACGAATCTCCCTCCTTTTTGGGTTGACCATTCTTGTGCCCTTCGGTTGTTTGGGACTAATAAAGCAATCCAAAGAGATTTATCATTTCGCTTACTGGAGTGAGCTTGTCAAACTGGATAAACGCCTGTGGCCATACTTCAAAAGCATGACCAGAAGTCCTGACAAATTCAAAATATTCACATATTTCTGGTAGCCTTCATGAGTAGGTTGAAGCTCTCCCTACTAGCTTCTCGAATGGAATCGAACATAAGACCTTGTGGATGTCAGTTATAATAATGTATGGCTATAGAATTTGTACGCCAATTTTAGACTTAAAGGGAGAGCTATAATATTTGCATAAATACTAGTAATGCAGGCTTTGTAATTTATTTTTTCCTTTTATGTTGTCTTGCAGTGCATGACTTATCAGGCATTGTTAGTGCTAAATTTAATTGGATTGCAGATTTTGAAAATATGCTTTACAGGAGGTTTTTTTATATGTCAATTTTTTAGAATATTCTAAACTTTGTAATAGAAATAAAGATGGCTAAATTGTTGGATGAATCCCTTACACAATAGAGGATTCCCAAGCCTTTTGTGCTAGCAATTATGTTCCAATGTATAAGTATTCTAATTTTGGATTTTTTTTCTTTCCAAATCTAGTAATATAATTGTGGGTGACATTATGATTTTTTGTTGCTTAAAATGAGTTTTCGATTATATAAATAGATTCAACACCTTCAAAACTCTTTAGATAATCTAGATTCAGCGTTTACACTCAAAGTTGTAATTTTAACAAATATCTACCCAATTTCCAGTTAAATCCACCAAAAACATTTACTTAAAACATTAAAATATGTAGAGTAATTAAAATAAGACACACCTTTGTGTGAGTTTTTTAGTATTTGAGAACAATCCACCATTCATCATAGTAATTCTCTAGGAAATAGAGGTGTCGTGCTCAATTTCTAGTAATGGCAAAATGGGATTCATTTAGGAATTACAGCTCGGCAATCACATTATAGCAATTCCTTACCAGCAACCATACAAACAAAATTCTATACAACTTCATTATCACAAAACATAAATGGCTTTATCACATATTCCAAGCTTTAAACATAAAAACTCTTGCAAGCTAGAATTTTATTACCACTCCACCACCAACATAGAGACAAAATATAGATGTTTGTATAAACACATCAATGCAAGAACAAATTGTCAATTGATCTTTACATAAATCCATGTAAATTTTCAAGTAAATATTTATTCCAATAGATAGAGAGCATCTCTTTTGGACTGAAAAAAGAAGCACATTAGAGATATTTAAACTAGGGAAGTGCACACTTCATTTTTCCTAAATATCAAGAACCAAAAAAAAAAATTGAAATACTTCTGTTTTAATTCTTTGTTTTAGATTTTTTTCTTTATTTTCGAGAACCCGATGCAATTATTATTTTTCTAATGGCTTTGGTCTCCCAGCAAGTACTTGTTTTTTATTTCAACAACATCACTTTAGTTTATCCATAATTTCTAAAGGAGCGCCCACATGGAAAGGGTTGGAAATTCTTCCTATAAAAAATTAATGACAAGGAAACACGACCAGATGTCACATACTTCAACCAGATGTGACATACTTCAAATGGGAATTCTTGATCCTAGGTGCATAATGCAAATCTTGATTCAAAACTAGATGCTTGTCTAAGGATGCTACAAACCAAATATGAGGCTCAGACAAACAAATTGGAAGGCTACATTTGGTATATGAAAGGCTACACCCTCATCTACAAGTTTATTGGGTTATGGTCGTCAGAGAGGGATCTAGTTAAATGGATCCATAGCAAATGGTAGCCAAAAGGCTAGATTAATCTGGAACTAGGAGCAAAGGGCTTCTTCGTGATAATATTTTCTAATTTAGAAGGTAGGGCCCATGTTTTTGAAAACGACCCCTATTTTTTAAACAATGCAAGGCTTTTCATGAGATTCTAAGAGGATGTTACGCAACCAACTCACAAAACAAAACAAAAAGGAACATAAACGACTTAAAAATTATCCTCTTCGAGGGGGAAACCTCCTTTACATTACATAAATGAACAATTCTTGTATGATACAAATGATAAGACCTCCTTGGTATATATAGGAGTTTAAGGGGTCATGATATAATTAGAGCCTACATAACAATAATAATGTAAGGGCACAACAATAATAATAGTGGGCTTCTATGGAGCACAACAATGAAAACATGGGGGATACATGGGCACAACAATAACAATAGGGGGTTACACTAACAATAACAATAAGGGGGATACATTAGTATTATAGGGACCTAACATGCCCCTCTCCTTCAAAAAATTGTTTTCTTCAATGCTTGAGTAGTTGTAGATGCTTTTGTATAAAATTCTCATCTTCCCATGTGGAATCTTCACTGGGTAAGTTTTTCCACTTAATGAGATATTATGAAATTAATCGATTTTGTAGTTGTCAAATTCATGTTTTTGTGACTTCTTCAGGCTCAAATATGATTTTCCTTCTTCATCAAGTTCTAGTAACACTGTTTGAACTCGGAGCTTGTCACTGATAACCTTATTTAAGCATGAAACATGGAAAACTAGGTGTACTAAGGAAGATGCAAGCAAATCCAATTTGTATGCCATAGTACCAATATTTTGCAACACCTTGTAAGTTCCATAGTATTTGGGTGATAATTTATTATCCTTCTTAGCTTGCATGAGGAGCATTTGTTTGTATGGTTGTAGTCGTAAAAATACCTAGTCGCCTACATCAAAACTTCTTTCACTGTGATGTTGATATGTCTATTGTTTCATTCAATTTTGTGTCAGGGTGAGGTTATCCTTTAAGAGTTGGAGAAAATTTTGTTGATGCTCAATGTGATCTTCCACTGCTTGAACCTTAGAATTTTATCCTAAAGATGATGCGATGAATGGTGGATGATATCCATAAAGTGTCATAAATGGGGTCATTTTTGCTGCAATATGGAAGGAAGTGTTATACCACCATTCAGCTAGAGGTAACCACTTGACCCATTGTGTTTGTTTATCAGAGACAAAGCAATGAAGATATCCTTCCAAACGTTTGTTCACTATCACAATTTCTCCATCAGATTGAGGATGATAAGATGAGTTATGAGCTAATTGAGTACCAAGATTATAAAATAATTTTGTCCAAAATTTTCTAGTGAATATGGGATCTTTGTCACTTACAATAATATTTGGGTTTCCATGTAGCTTTGGAATTATTTCCATAAATTCAATAGGAATTGCACTAGCTTTAAAAGGATTAGATAATGCACAAAAGTGTGCGTACTTGGTAAGTCTATCAACTACCACCATGATGACACTATTTCCTTCATACTTGGGTAAACATGTGATAAAATCCATTAAGACCTCCTCCTAATGCTAACTTGGAATGGCTAAAGGTTGTAATAGACCTAGGGTCTTAATTGCCTCAACTTTATTTTGTTGGAAAACCAAACATTTTGCCGCAACTTCTGAATATCATATTTAAGGCCATCCCAAAAACAAATCCTTCTTGACCGTGTTGTAAGTTTTTAAAAATCCCCAAGTGTCCTCTTAACGGGGAGGTGCGCAATTCCAAAATAATCTTTTCCTTGAGTTGGGAATTCTTATAAAGGTATAATCGATCTTTGTACCATAATGAATCATTTTTCCAGCTAAATGTATCAAATGTAATAGGATCTTGCTGCAAATTTTGAATGAGTGTCCACACCTCTTTGTCATTCTTCCATTCATCCCTTGCATCAGTTACCCAATCAGGTTGTATAATATAAATGGCACAAAGAAATGCTTCCACATCCTCATCCTTTCTTGAGAGTGCATCTGCAACAACATTTTTCTTCCCTTTTCTGTAGATGATTTCAAAGTCATAACCCAACATCTTTGTGATCCATTTTTTCTTTTCTTCTGAAGATAATATATGTTCGAAAAATTATTTAATACTATCATGATTTGCTTTCACCTTGAAGTGTCTTCCCATTAGGTAAGTCACCATTGCTTTAGTACATATAGTATTGCCAACATTTCCTTGTCATAAATAGGTTTGCGTAAATACTTTCCCTTAATTGGAAAACTTTCGAAAGCAATGGGTCTTCATTCTTGCATTCAAACAATGCCAATTCCATTTCTTGAGGCATCACATTCCACAATAAAGGTTTTTGTAAAGTCTGATGTAGCTAAGACCGATGCTTGGAACATTACCTCTTTGAGATGTTCAAAGGCCTTAATTGCTTCTAGAGTCTAATAAAATGCATCTTTCTTTAGTAAGTTTTTATAGGTGCTACTATTTTCCCATAATTCTTAACAAACTTGTGATAATACCCTGTACACCCGAGAAATCCTCGAAGATGCTTTATGGTTGTGGGGATTTTCCATTCCTTAATGGATTTAATTATGTTAGCGTCTACCTTAACACCCTCATGAGATACAATATGACCCAAACTTTCCACCTCTTGTACTCTAAAGAAACATTTGGAGGTTTTTGCATATAATTGTTTCTCCTTCAATAGTTTGAGAACCCTATCAACATGTTGAACATGATCCTTCCAAGACTTGGTGTAGATTAGTATATCATCAAAAAATACTAACACAAGTTTTCTAAGGAAGGGTTTGAAAATGGAATTCATCAAACCTTGAAATGTGGAAGGTGAATTAGTAAGGCCAAAAATCATTACCAAAAATTCATAATGACCCTCATGAGTTCTGAAGGTTTTTTTTCGGAATGTCTTCAGTCTTCATTCTAATTTGATGATATCCTGAATGAACATATAGCTTGGTGAAGTAAATTTCTCTAGGAAATTCATACAACAATTCATCAATGACATGAATGGGAAATTTATCTTTACTAGTGATCTTGTTGATATCCCTATAATCCAGACAAATATGCCATGATCCATCCTTCTTGTGCACCAATACTATTGGAGCACAGAATGAAATTTGACTAGGTTTAATTATACCGACCTCTAGCATTTCTGCAACCATACGTTAAATTTCACTCTTTTGGGAATAGGGATATATGTAAGGTCTGATGTTTGGAGTAACACTTCCTAGAATCAAATGAATATTATGATCATGATCATTAATAAGTGGGAGACCTTTGGCAGTCTCAAATACCTTGGAATGATTGTCCAATACTTTTTGGAGATCTGAAGAAATAGATAATTTCGATGTTTGAACATCTAATGAACATACTTGTGCAATTACGCCTTGTTGTTATTCCTTTAGAAGCTTTGTCATGCCATTATAGTTTATTATATTTCATAGTTTCCCTGCAATACCCCTTAATTGAACTTCCTTTCCTTCCCCAAAAAAAATGAAGAAAAGTTCTTGAAAATTAAAAGATATTATCCCTAAAGATTGTAACCATTGGAATCCTAGTACAACATCAGCACTGCCAATTGGAATGGAAAGCATTGGACTATTCAATACATATTCCCCCATGGTTAGCTTGGTTAGCTTGATATTATGACACTTTCTAGAGTAGTTTATATTTCCTCCATTTGGAACAATCACTTGACACTCTGGTGTTGGATATAGGAAGCAATTCAATTCCTTGGCTATCTTATAATGAATAAAATTATGGGTACTACCTAAATCAATTAGCACTATTACCCTTTTATTCTTGGTATATCCTTTTATATTGAGAGTTTTAGGAGTCGTAATTCTTGCCAATACATTACAAGACATGGTCAGATTCATTTTTTATTTCTCTGGGGTTGGTTCTTGGTGTATATCCTCCTCTTTTGATATTTATTGTTCCTTTTCTTCCTCTTCTTCACAATCTATGTAAAATAATGTATTCTCATCACACTTGTGACGCTTAGTGTATTTGTTATCACAATTGTAACAAAGCCCTTTTTCTCCTTTTTCCTACAGTTGTTTTGGTGTCATCCTTATAGGTTGTTGAAGGCTAGGAGCAGCAACACTTCCATCTTTATAGTTAGGTTGTTGAAGGCTAGGAGCAGCAACACTTCCATATTTATAGTTAGGTTGTTGAAGGCTAGGAGCAGCAACACTTCCATCTTTATAGTTGTGAGTGGTAGACTTCCTTGTTGCCATAATTTTGCTTTCAACTTTTTTTGCCACCCTGAATGTCTTCTCCAATGAATCAGGTTCCCAAAGACGAACCTCAAGTTGTATGTTACCCTTTAAAGTCTCTATGAAGACATCAATCCTATGCTCCTCGCGCATATCAATTACCTTGATATTTAATTTTTGGAAGTCCTCAATGTGCTTTGCCATTGAACCCTTTTGTTTGAGATTTATCAATTGGCTAAAGAAGGTGTTGCTCTTTGTATCCTCATAATGTGCTATCATTTCCTCCATAAAAATTGATCAATTGTCAAGTGGTTTACGATAACAAAGCCATCAATACCATACAAACTGATTGGGTTCTAAATATAACAATCCAATGTGTACCTTTTATGTGTGTTGCACATCATG
Organism: Pinus taeda; assembly: GCA_000404065.3. NCBI lineage: Eukaryota > Viridiplantae > Streptophyta > Pinopsida > Pinales > Pinaceae > Pinus > Pinus taeda. The sequence goes on from APFE031427647.1 coordinate 107,513, forward strand.
GAGATCAAAATATTGCTCCATCTGCAGTATCAATTTTACCAAATCCTTGCCATGAAGATTCCTCATATCGATCTTTGGAATACTGTGGGTCTTAAACCTAACATTGGTGTCTCTAAAATCATAATTCATATTCCTTTTGTTCCCCTCGTGAGTTTCATGGAATATATTTTTGTCATTAGGAAGCATTTCCTGTAGCAACTTTATAAAACCTTCCTTCAAACCTTCTAGTTTGCTTTTAAACTATTCATGTTGGCTTTTATTTCTACTTTTAAACCATCAATGCCCCCTTTTAAGCCATCCATGTCCCCTTTTATTTCATCTTTGGTTGCTCTTTGTGAGAGCAAAATTTGTTGCACTTGGTCCCGTAATTTTGATATATCATGTTGCAATTCTTCCTCTTCATGTGTAATAGTAGAGTTTTCTGAGGGCTTAATAGATGTAGAATTCTTTTGTTTGAGAGGCATTTTAGAATGAAGTACTGATATTTATGCTTCAATATTCCCTTTGAATCACTTCATACTAATTTTTTAAACAAAAGTTATGCAAAATTTAAAAAAAATACACACATTTTTCTTGCTTTTTAGGAGCTCGATATTGAAATTGTTGTATCTCTGTAATTTCAAATCTCCAAGGTCTGAAATTTCATAGTGTAGTATCCCTATGATTCTTCTTTCCAACATCATAAGTCTGACCAAACTTGGATTCTTCAAGGTAATCAATTCCCAATCTCCCACAATGGCTTGATTATGGACTGGTTTAATATAGTGAACAGGTAGGGAATGCCACATGTCATTTTTCAACCTTCGGCTCTGAAAATGACACAAGAAAAAATATAGTCCATTCAATGTATGTCACTCATTATGAAATTCTATTCGGATTCTCATAGAGGAAGTTATGATGATTTTCCCAAGGTCGCCCGTTCGAGATTGAATTCTAGAGCATGCAAAAAACCCTAAATTCTTCGAAACATATCTCAGAAAATATAGTGAACTAAGATATGAACTTTTTACAACATGTTCATCATATTTCAGCTTTACTTGGTCACCATTTCAGTTTCTGAAACCTTCGCAAAAATACATATATATATATTATACTATATATATATATAATATAATATATATATTATAATATATATATATTATATATATATATATATTATATATATATATATATATATATATATATTATATATATATATATATAAATATATATATATATATATATATATATATATATATAGTGACAAATCCAAGATATCCTATTTGTAGCAGCAAAACCTAAAAATCCAAAGCTCTAATATCAAATGTTACATAACAAACTCACAAAACATAATAAAAGATAAATCAATGACTTCAAAATTATCCTCTTCAAGGGGGAAACCTCCTTTACATTACATAAATGAATAATTCTTGTATGATACAAATGATAAGACCTCCTTGGTATATATAGGAGTCTCAGGGGTCACAATATAATCAAATCCTACATAACAATAATAATGTAAGGGCACAATAATAACAATAGTGGTCTTCGATGGGGCACAACAATAACAACATGGGGGATACATGGGAACAATAATAACAATTGTGGGGCTACACTAAAAATAACAATAAGGCAGATACATTAGTATTATAGGGACCTAACAAAGGAATGATATAACCATTAAAAAAAAAAATTAACTACATCGGTGTGGGTGACACTTTTTTATTTACCTAAGGAGTTTTTGATTGAGAAATTCATGAGGGGATAGGAAATTTAATAAGTTCCTTTTTGAATATCTTAGAGGTTACCAGACATAATTGTGATACTTCTTATGCTAGAATCAGTGTATACATGATACTATCACAACTTATACCAAAGTCCATCGAAATATTTTATCTTCATGAAAACCCTTGGATTATGAACATGTGCCCTTCTAATGCCACCACTTTCATGATTATCACCATTTGTTTTGTGACTTCCCACTACATCAAGAATAATTGCAAGAAGAATCTCAAAATGTACACACCGAAGGGTTTAAAAAATTTGTAGCTAGAAAGCAGAATCCCAAAAACTCACCTAGTACATCAAGTGCCACTGTCATCCTAAGCAAAAATAAATTAATGACACTCTTGAATCAAGGAGAAAATATTGAGTTTCCAAATAATCTAATGAATTTAAATCCACATGTGGTGAAGACGACATTCAAATCCTATCCTAAGATCAAATCCCCAAAAATGCTCCAGAAAAACCCTAATGTAGAAGAGACACCGATGACAAATCTCGTAGAAATGGAATCGAAGGAGGAGAATAATATTATTAGCCAAGAGGAAGAAATATTGGTAAAATCACTTGAATAATGGAAAAACAAATATCCCAATGCTATCCCAAAGCACCAAAAAAAACAATATCATCAAACTTACATGAAAATCAAGTCTCAAACACCATCAGTTAATGGAGAGTCTAACTCATCTACCAAGGATTTGTGTATCCTATTTCAAAGTGGAAAAAAAAAAGGGCATATACACAAGGATTTCAAGAAAATGGGTAGATGAATTACCAATGCTTCGATCCAGAAAGTCGGAGATCATCTAGTGAATATTGGGCAAGTGAAATCATTGCTTAGAGACTTCTGTGGTAATCAACATTCTTCAAGTGAAAGCATTTTCAAAGGTGTTCTCCTCTTCCAAACTCTCATATAAATGAATATCATTTCTTGGAATATATACAGCCTTAAAAACCAAGGTAAACAAAGATATTTCGACAATCGAATAAGGAAGGAAGACCCATATATACTCATGATATAGGAAACGAAAATACTATTGATAAGATTCAAGACATTGTAGACAAATGTTGGAAGGGTTGTGAAGTGTGGCTTTGGATGCTAAAGGAAGCGTGGGGGGCATCATTATTCTTTAGAACCCTCTTGAAGTTGCATTCTAGGACTAGTTCTCTTACCTCATATTATTTTAGGGTAATTCCATTATGTGGGAATAAAAGAGTTGGGACGTCTGATAGTCATTTATGGCCCACATATCCCCACGAGAAAATTAACCTTCTTGTCAGAAATTAGAACTATTAGAGCTCTTCCTCAAGATGAGCTCTAGATTGTAGGTGGAAACTTCAACATCATCAAATATTTAACGAGAAAAAGGGAGGTTAGGAGATTTGACCTTGAGGCACATCATTTTTTGGAACTTATTCATGATCTCTGAGTCCCTGACCTCAACACCATAAATGGAATTTATACCTGGAACAACCCGGGAGAAGGAAAACACTAACTTGCTAACACATTGGACCATTTTCTAGTCTCTAAATCACTATTGGAACATGATCTCATTATCAAAGAAGCCATTCTTCCAAGTTTACACTTTGAATACTAGTCAATCTACTTGGAACTAGATCTGAAAGACACCCCTCATGACCGCCCCTTTCGATTCAAAACATTTTGGCTTCAAGATCCATATTTCCTAACAAAACCTAAAATATGCGGGGATATCTTGAGATTCAAGGTTACAATAGTATGCACACCTTTCAACTCAAGCTCAAGGAATTCAAATCAAAACTTAAAAATTGGATCATAACGGAGTTTGGCCACATCCCCACTAAGAAATAGGCCCTGAGTCACGCATGTCGTAGATTCAAAAATACATTATTTAGAATGGGCATACATATTACTTGATTTTGGAAGAAGGAAAATTGATCAACAACTTGAGCAACAATGAAAACATGAGAGGATCCTATGGAAACAAAAATCCCAAGTCCAATGGCTAAAAGAAGGGGAGTGGAACCATAAATTCTTCCATAAAACAATGATCAAACATCTCCATAATAATCAGATCTTCTCCCATTCCTCTAGGGATGGAAAATTCTTGGTTCAATATGAGGAGCTTGTATCATATTATCATTCCCTGCTCACATATCCCTCCCCAAATAAATAAGTGGTTATTCATCAAATGACTTATCACATTCCTAATCTCATCGATCAAACTTATAATGAGGCCTTGATAAGAGAAGTCTCATTTGCAAAGGTGGAGGAGGTGGTAATGGCAATTTTTGGGCCTCCAAAATGCCTTCAAAATGACATCCACTTTCACCTTTATCGCCACCATTTCACTCAAATGTCACAACTCCATAACCATATAACTTTTCATTAGCCACCATTTTCATAAATATATGGGTTAGGATCCTTATTTACCAAAGTTATTTATTTTATGTGTTTAAAGTGAATTTATGATTAAAAACTAGGAAATCAACATGGTTTCATGTATCCATATATGTGGCTTGAGTTTCATGACATGTGTAGGTTATTTCGAAGCTTCCAAGGCACCCTTATGTGGCCTCCAATGCTCAAATTAGAATTCCCTTCCAAGGAGATTTGGATAAAGGTCAAAGAAAGATATGTGTCCTATTTGGATTGTAACTCTATGAGGTGTGTCATCATTTCTTATTTGAATTAGAACTCTATGAGACACCCAGTGGATATGTGTCTCATTATGAGCTATTTGGTTGTAACTATATGATATTTTAGTGGATCCTCATCAAATAGGGTAGCTTCTTATGTTTTTGTATAAGTAGGAGAGCCTTCTCCTTTGAAAGGCATGTGTAAAGTTGGAGAAATGCTCATGTTTTTAATATAGAATTTGGAGCTTATACTTGGAGATTTGAAGATTTAGTTTTGCTTACATATGGAGCTTCTTCACTTGCCATCCTCATACACAATTGGAATGGCCATCTAATGATTGTGAGATTTAATTGCTTTTATAGATTAAAGTTCATTTGCTTTCTTAGTATTAGTTTTAGAATGACTGTGTAATATTTGTTTTTCTAAAAACATTTCAATAGGGAAGATTTATGTATTTTCTAATTGGATTATGTTTGAGGCAAGGTCTCATAGTTATTTAGTTTCCTTTCATGTTCTGTTATTTACTTTCTTATATCAAACCATCAATTCATTGTATAATTGAATAAAGGATCAGGCCAAGAAGGTGACTTCAAATTGGGTGATTGAATGTTCAATCTATGCAATCATTGATCTTTACTTTTTTATGCTTTTATATTTGCTTTTAAGATCCTCATTTAATTGCATTAACTAATATTTCTAAAGATCATTCTAAAAATTGATTTAATCATATTTCAAGATTGAATGGTTAAATATTTGATACATGCAATCACTGAGTTATTTTTTGCACACTTTACTTGTTCTTCTAGGACATTAGAAGTTAAAGTATAAATAGTTGCTTATACATCATCTCAAGAAGGTAACACTTCATAATTGAATGTTGGAGTAACTAAGTATACATTAGCTATTTTTGGTTTCACAAGTTAGTTGAATTTCATTTTCATTATTTGATTTCATAGATTGGATGAATTGGTTTTTGTTATTTTGTAGTTAGATTGATTTAAACTGAAAGACAATTTCTAGCACATACAGTGCACGCATGCTTCACAAGTTTACGAAACCCCCGAGTTGACAAATTAAATGACAGATAATCACTTTGCCCCAACATTTTAGCGTCGTTGTCGGGGAAGTGTGCATAGGAACTAACTTTCAACTTAGAGTGTATTTTATTTGTTTTTGGTTTTACTAACCATTTATGGATAAAGGATCTAGAATGTAGCCCAATGACTACATTGAGGAGTGGTATCAAGAAGTAGTTACGCCACAATATTCATCAATTCTTCAAGAGATCTTTGCAGCAAATCGAAAGGTCAAGTCGATTTCGCATATCCTTACAAACAATCAGGTACATTTTTCGAGTTGGGATATGAGCATTTCAAAAAATTCTAATCCGTAAATGGCTTCATTGGAAGCATGAATATACTTAAAAATAAATAAATAAATTTAGAATATTATAAGAATATATATATATATAATATATATATATATATTATATATATATATATAGTTCTTAGGATAAATTTGATATTTTATGGTGCAGTAAGAACCACCCATCTACTAACCCTTGGTATGAAAAAATTGTAATAAAACAAATGGTTGAGAACAATGAGCGAAAGTGAAGATCACAAATGATAATTTAAGGTATGAGATCAAGCCTTTTTATTTTATTTTTGCAAAATTTACAGAGGAACCAATTGACAAAATATTGACTATGCGAACAAAATAAATCTCTCAAGTATTCTCTCCTTCTACACTTCGTGTGACCTGGAGGATCAGAAAAAGAAATTGTTTTGTTAATATATCATAAAAATTATTTAACTACTGTAAAACTTGCAAATCCATGTGCAAAAATCCTTACCGTTGTAATGCAAGAGTTGTATCTTCTCTTTTCCTTTGCTAGAAGACATCCATGCAACCACAAGCCCAACCTTCAAAACCGGCAAATCAAAAATCATGGGAACATTTCTAGAAAATGCAGCAGTATAGACACCCAATTTTAAAACGAATTTTCTAACCAAACCAGCGTGAATATGAAAAAACTGAGACATGGGTTTGCTCTAGAATAGGGGAAATTAGGTAAATTATAAATTATTTCCTAGATTTTTCAACCGTTTAAGAGAAATCCGAAATTGAGTTTTGCAGAAAATGTAATTGCCAGAAAGCGTAAATTGTCTTGACACCCGACTTTAAAACGAATCTTATTAGCAAACCAAGGTGAATCTGAAAAAACTAGGACATGGGTTTTTTCTGGAACGGGATGAATTTAATAACTTAAGATCAGTTTCCTCGGATTCCTAACCATTTGGGAGAAATTTAGGGTTCTTCAGAGCTCCATTTTGCAAATTGCATGAGGGAAAAACAATTTGTTTTGAACTGTTTTAACATGGCAAGTTGAAAGCAGAAAAATCCAAGTGAATAACAAACTCTGTTCCACATGGCATGTGGTTTAAGAGTCTAATTAGATTTAATAAATTTAACATGAGGTCTAAGAGTCCAATTTGATTTAATAAAGTTGATTTTAGACACATATGTGTCTCATGATTAAAAAAAAAATCATTTTCTTTACTATAATTTCTTTTTGTTAAATAAAATTTAAAAAAATTAATTAAAAAACAAAACATCATTTTCTTTTTTATATTTCCTTTTGATAATTAAAAAAAATAATAAAAAAAAATTGAAAGAGACATTGCAATTATCACTGGATTTTGGCTCCAATAAACCACAACATTGTTTCTTGCTCTTTGAATTCATTTTTGGTTATTTACTAACTAGAGTTGTTTGTTCAGGATTTTAGCTACAAAAATTGTGCACATTCTGTAGTTGGAAAACAATTATGTAGCTATGCATTTAACTCAATGATTATTTGTCAAACAATGCATTCTAACCATAAATTCATGATCAACATGTCGTTTCATCTGCTTACATCATCTTTCACTATAGCATCATGTTCCCATGCCACATTTTACATGACAATTTTCACTGTTTCATAAAAATTCTAAAACAGTTTAAATTTCTCATACGACATCGGAAATTGATAATTCAAGCGTCGTTGGAAAGATCTCGACGAGATCTACAAAATGAGGAAGATTTTATCAGATTTGAAATAGTAAAAAATGAAGAAATTGCTGAAAAGAAACAACAGGTAACTTGAGGCACTACTTTCGACACAGGTATAAACTCTTTTGGTTTTTGAACTTGTTTAATAGTACCAATTCTTATTTTTTTTTATGTAAATGTCATTAACAGAGAAATTGATCACCTCTCTATTTTGATAAATTTACAATCCATTAGAGAAGAAGTACTAGTTTTTGCAGGTTCCGAGAGGAAGAACGGATGACTATAAGAAAATAGTGTCTCTCAAAGTCCACATTTATTTCACAAGAAAATGATCAGAGCAGCAACAGAGATGAAGCATCAATGCATGAGCACATGCTAATGAATATCAGATCCAACAGTTGCAAGCCTTTCAGATGCTAGTGTTTCCATTGCATCCATACTACGTTAGTCAATAAAACCTTCATCTCATTTCCTTTGCAGTCGCACTGCATTTCACTTAGTTAGTCAATAAAATTCTCATCTCATATTTTCCTGCCTTGCTTTCACTAACTCATAACTCATTTTCGTAAAGACATTCAGCTCGCTTACATGCTAATTTGTCCTTTTACTTTCCATTCACCTGTCATTTTCATTTCTGTTAAATAAACCTTGATCCACTGCAAAATTTGCCATTCATAGTCCTTCAAAATCATTGTTTCATGCTCACGTTAGATGATGGAAAATTCCTTAAGGCCTTCCTTCTAACAAGCCTTGGCCTATCGACATTGACACATCATCTAGGTCCAAGGCTAGAGTCCTCATTAGTACCTTGAGGCTTGTATGCCTTAAGGACAGGCTCTCTCACCAACTATCATGGGAATACATCAATTTCCCTTGATTGTTGGATCTTGCAAGTGGCTCGACATTAACTCATTTATTCACCCTTCACAAGATGTACTTAGGTACCTTGGCACTCATTGACATTAATGGCGAGTTTGCCTTGCATTGGTTAACGACATTCATCAATGGTCAATAATCTAATGACCTCTCTTCATGCTCGACACCCACAGATTTATTTACATGACTAGAGTTGTACCATATGTTTTATAGTGATTGAAGACTATATGATTTTAGCATTTTGTAGCAGATACAACAAATTTAGCAGCAGAAATAAAGAATCCATTTCACAATCTCATCCACCATTTATGCAACCAAGAAGTAGATGAATTCTACATTTTATTCCATGATCCAGAAGCAGCCACACTCTTCAATTTCCATAACTCATGCACATTGAAGGTAAGTGAAGGTATGTGGTTTTCTAATTTTCAGTCATGCAATTCCTTAAAATATTAAGATTGTAACTTTGGGAAATTCCTCACTTCCTCTTTCACATTGTCATATCTTTAGTTGGGGGGAAGAGACATCATTTCATATTCATATATCATACACCATCACACATTTCCATTTCATCCTAACGTACTTATCCTAGTCAATTATGATTGCATTATGGTTCAAAAAGTTATATGATTTGCAAATAATGCCTAAATCATGAGCACACTATATGGCTGATTTTAAAATATGCATTCTTAAATATGTTCAATGAATCTTGTTGCAACAAAAAGAAACAAGGTATTGAAACACAAGAACCAGTACCAATTAGAATTTGGTTGAAACACAAGAACCAACCAAACATGTTGCAATTCAATGTATAACAAGGAATACTTTGCAAAAATAAATAAAATTATCAAATGCAAAGCTTAAGGACATATGATATAAGCCAAGCTCATTCAAAAGCAAAGACATTGCGAGCAAATCAAAGGAATTAATGCAATATTTGCATGAGGACATGCAATTACTCTAGCTGGGGGGTATGTTGGGCCTCCAAAATGTTTTCAAAATGACATCCACTTTCACCTTTATCACCGCCATTTCACTCACATGTCACAACTCTATAACCATATAACATTTCATTAGCCGCCATTTTCATAAATATATGGGTTAGGATCCTTATTTACCAAAGTTATTTATTTTATGTGTTTAAAGTGAATTTATGATTAAAAACTAGGAAATTAACATGGTTTCATGTATCTATATATGTGGTTTGAGTTTCATGACATGTGTAAGTTATTTGGAAGCTTCCAAGGCACCCTTATGTGGCCTCCACTGCTCAAATTCGAATTCCCTTCAAAGAAGATCTAGATAAAGGTCAAAGAAGGATATGTGTCCTATTTGGATTATAACTCTATGAGGTGTCTCATTATTTCTTATTTGGATTAGAACTCTATGAGACACCTAGGGAATATGTGTCTCATTATGAGCTATTTGGTTGTAACTATATGAGATTTTAGTGGATCCTCATTTAATAGGGTAGCTTCTTATGTTTTTGTATAAATAGGAAAGTCTTCTCCTTTGAAAGGAATGTGAAAAGTTGGAGAAATGCTCATGTTTTTAATAGAGAATTTGGAGCTTATACTTGGAGATTTGAAGATTCAGTTTTGCTTGCATATGGAGCTTCTTCACTTGCCATCCTCATACACCATTGGAATGGCCATCTAATGATTGGGAGATTTAATTGCTTTTATAGATTAAATTTCATTTGTTTTCTTAGTATTAGTTTTATAATGACTATGTAATCTTTGCTTTTTTAAAAATATTTCAATAGGGAAGATTTATGTATTTTCTAATTGGATTAAGTTTGAGGCAAGGTCTCATAGTTATTTAGTTTCCTTTCTTGTTCTGTTATTTACTTTCTTAGATCAAACCATCAATTCATTGTATAATTAAATAAAGGATCAAGCCAAGAAGGTGACTTCAAATTGGGTGATTGAATGTTCAACATATGCAATCATTGAGCTTTACTTTTTCATACTTTTATATTTGCTTTTAAGATCCTCATTTAATTGCATTAACTAATATTCCTAAATATCATTCTAAGAAATTGATTTAATCATATTTCAAGATTGAATGGTTGAATATTTGATACATGCAATTACTGAGTTATTTTCTACACACTTTACTTACTTTTCTAGGATTAGAAGTTAAAGCATAAATAGTTGCTTATACATCATCTCAAGAAGGTAACACGTCATAATTGAATGCTGGAGTAAATAAGTATACATTAGCTATTTTTGGTTTCACAGGTTAGTTGAATTTCATTTTCATTATTTGATTTCATAGATTAGATGAATTGGTTTTCATTATTTTGTAGTTAGATTGATCTAAACTAAAAGACAATTTCTAACACATACAGTGCACGCATGCTTCACAAGTTTACGAAACCCCCAGGTTGACAAATTAAATGACAGGCAATCACTTTGCCCCAACAGCAATGCCTAAGAATAAAGCCTCTAGTCCTGATGGCTTTACAACATATTTCTTCCAAGATTTTTGGCCTTTCATTGGCCCTGAAGTGCATGCATTGTATTGAAGACCAAAATTTTTCCTTTTTGACAACTTCCCTAAACTTCATTCACTCCATTCTCTTCCTTTTTGACCATAATAATCTCAATAAAGTGTCATATTGCAAGGTTATTAGAAAAATCAGGTACTTAATTATATTTTATTCATAGTTTCTGTTAGCGCTTGAAATTTCACCTCAGGCTGAAAAAGGCAAACCTCAAGGCAACATCAAACCATTTAGCCTCGTAGCTAGCCCTACGGGGCAGGAGAAGGCTCTCTCCTGTCAATCTCAGTAAAATCTTCAATGGATGAGATGACCAATAGGGTAACACTGATTTTAGGCTAGTAAACCGATCAAAAGGGTTGATTTGGGGTTTTTAGGGTTTTTGGTGGCAAATTGAGGGGATGGCAATTTTGGGTACGGGGATTGGACACAGTTTCTGCAGGGGGTTCTTTGGGGCGAGGTAGGAGACAGTATTGATGCCTTCGATTGAGGTGGATGATTAGGAATGACAGGTGAGGAGTTAAGGAGAGCAAACAATAACTTTGAATTCTCCTTAAACAGTAGAAAACATTGAAATTAAACAAACTTAAAAGCAGAGCATGACAGTCATGAATTCTTACTTTAACACTTCGTTTGCTTAATGTGCAGAAGGAAAAGAAAGAAAATGATTCAAATAACACACTTACAGGTACATAGAGAAACACACCATCAATACATGTAACCACAAGAATCCCAAAACGGACTGCAAAACCCTGGTCTTCCTTAGCCAAAAATTGCAGAGATACAGTGAAATAATACAATGATAGCTTCTCCCTCAAGAGTCCAACCATGAAAAGGAGAAAGAAAGTACATAATATAGATCATCTAACCTCTTTCCCTGCCTCCATGGGTTGAGCTCACTATCCTAGGAGCTGTTTCAACCACTTCTAAACTTAGCACTAAAAACTAGGCAGTCAGAACAACTTGCCTCTATAAACTAGGAAACCAATTCATTCATTAAATGTTTGCTATTTCATGAATGAATCTTCTAGAATAGGTAAATAAGTGTCATGTCAACATGAAAATACATTAATTACATCAAATAGGGTGAAAAATCCCATCCCAAGTCAAAACTGGTCAAAGCTGGGCGAATTCCTGAGCTGTAGATGAATTCCTGTGAAAACTGCCCAACGGGTCGCGTACCTCTGCCTGACGGGTCGCGCTACTTTGGATCTGATTTTGAGGTACTTCCAGGTGTCCAAATGAGGCAAACGTGGGCTTGTTGGAAAGGTCTGGATGTCTACTTTCCAACCCAAGTGGAATTTCTGAATTTGGTGGCCATTTGCCTCTCCAAAATTGCAATCTCCCAAGACTTCTTTCTGTGTGTAAAAAATGTGGCAGAAAGTCATTTTTTGCTTGTTTTTTGACTTTCTGGAGGCCCAAAACTTGGTGAAATTTCTTAGTAATGGCTGAGAAAGTGTAACTTTCCATGACAAATCTGGAAATGCTAAGTTTTTGCAAAATGGAGTTGCCGGGATGAAGGGTCTCACGGGGGGTGAGATCCGTTAATGGAGAAAACCTGTAAATTGCCTGAAAAAACCAAAATTTACCCAAAATGCTCAAAATTTCTTGGTATTTGTGCTGTGGCTAAGCTATTTAGTGTCTTGCTCCTTCAAGGAAGCTTCGGCCAAGATGTGGAGGGGATTGGGCCTTTTTCTCCGTTTTTGTGCTTTGACCAACCGCCTTTGAAGCACCTTCATCTTCGCTTTGCACACGTGCATCTGTGCCCAATAATGATTCTTCATGTTTCTCGGCAATTTCTTATCTTGGTTGGCCTTAGCCAACAACCTCTCTAAATGAGCATTGAGCTGGATAAGCATAGCCTCTCAAGAGATAAAATCCTCCCATGGGATACCTTGCTGTTTTGACTGTTTGAATGTTGTTTCAACTGTTTGAGATGCTGTTTCAAGGGGACAAATAGAACAAGGGAAATGTTAGGGGAGGGGCACTTCTAAAGGGAAAATGGGAATAAATATATAAAACAGGGATTTAAGGGAAAAACATTGCAACAATTATTGCATATGCATCATGATATATATTTGTTTACATTGGCATAATGAGGGGTAGGGTTAGGACTTGAGTTTTTATTTTTTAGGGGAGAGGGGTAGGGTTTAAGGCTCTTATCAAATTTGGAAGGGAAATTTAAATAAAATGATAAGGAATATGTAATGGGAGGTGGACAATAGGAAAGAAAAGGGATACCTCAAAACAACATAATAAACCCTAGCAATTTTGACAACTTCAAACCCAAAAGCACAATGGAGACTTTTACTTTCAAAATGAAGACCTTTAAAAATACAATCATGATCTTCTTGAACTGTAGCAAGCAATAAACTTTCATGAGGAGGGCCTAATTGCAAAATTGAGCAATACGGGGTTCCTTAGCAGCTTACTGGCGAAATTTGGTCGAGGAACTCCCAACAGGTCGCACGCCCCTGACGGGTCACGCCCATACAAAATTTACACTGCTGAGGTGCCCTGACGGGTCGCACCCCTCTGACGGGTCACGCCTTTTACAGGAGGCTTTTGGAGGCCTTCCAGTGTCAGAATCGGGTGCAGATAGCGCGCTGGAAAGCTCCTTGAGTCTACTTTCCAACCCAACTAGAATTGTTCAATTTGGAGTTCATTTTCCCTATAAAAAGTCAAATCTCCCAAGACTGGTCAAAAAGTGCCAAATGAGGCTGCCTCAAAGAAGAGTGTTGTTGCAGTCAACTTTTGAATGCCTTCCTCAACCCCAAATTGAGCTCACGATAGCTCATTCGAAAGATATTTGTGTCTAGTTATCATTTTACCCATCAAGAAAATCATTGGGCCAACCAAGCTAGGAGAAAACGTGATTTTCCCAAGGTCACTTCAGAGGTGCCCTTGATTCTCCTGAGGCAACAGTATTCTTTGACATTTCTCTCAAACCATGACACCTGTGAAAAAAGTGAAGGAGAATTTTCTTCTTTGGCATGTTGTGGACAAGAAACTCTCTCAGGTTTCCCAAATTCATCTTTTATTGCTCTGGAACATCATTTGAATGCGACTTGTCCCGACGTGTGAAACAAGGAATTTTGTCGAAATGGAGCAAAATGAAGGGGATAGGGGGCTTCTAAATTATTGGGGAAATTTTTGGGAGTGGGGAGGGATGTTGGGGAGTAGGGGATAGTGGAATCTCAGAGATTGAGTGAGGGGAAAGGGTCCAAAAGGGAAAAACACAGGCCCAACCTAGAAAATTGCCAGGTTGTAGCTAGAAACTAGGGTTTGTGCAAAAATGAGGATTTTGGGGGTTCTGAGTGTTGGAAAGAATTTGGTAAGGTAATTTAAGGATAGGGGAAGGTTTATGAACATCAGGAAACAAGTTTTGCCATTGATTTTCCCGTCCAAGAAAAATTGGCTTCAAAACCCTAGGAGAGGGAAATGAACTTGCCAAGGCACAACTGATGCATGAACAAGATGTAAAATGACTCATTAGACACTGACATGATAATGAAAACCCTATGAATGATGATAAACTCAGCTAAATGATGACATAGACCGCCATTTGGACAACTTTAGAAGGAGTGAAAGCAAACCCTAGACCTAATGCCTAGTGACCAAATTTTGTTTGAAAACTCTTTGAAATGACAAAATTTGACCTTGACACTTCAAAATAACTTTGTAAGAGCATATTTGATCACTGGAGGAAGGCTGTAAAGACTGACACTAACATTGGCTCCAATGGGGATGGTAGCTCCTTGGAGGTGCGAAGAATCGTAGACCTCTGGGAGAGCAGACCAGTGCTTTCATCCATTGGGCGATGGAGTCAAAAACTCAAACTGAAATGCATGACTGAAAACTGACACAAACTAACTTAACAACCAGACTGAAAATTGACTCACAAAGGACTCATGACTCAACTAAAAACTGACTCGATACTTGAACACAACCGACAAACTGAAAATGATGCTCAAAGTGGAGCTTATTCATCAAAACCTACTCT
>APFE031427649.1:0-24373 GCA_000404065.3 Pinus taeda
TTGAATACACAAATGAAATCATTGCATTTATTTAAAATATCTTTTGAAATCAAATTACCGAAATTACATATCAATAATCTAGTGGGTGTAAGATAAAATTCACCCGTGCCATTCACAGAAAGCATGAGAAAAAACCTAATACTATATATAAAACCAAGAAAAATTCAAATTCATCACTTCTAGGGACCTCATAACCACCCTGCTAATACACAAGTATGTTCCTGTTTGCAATTAGAAAAATTACCCAAATTACAATCTGTTTACTCCAGCATATGTTGGAAAGTTATAGAAGGATGGCTAGTGCAATCAATCCATTCCTTTTAGCCCTGGATTTGTTTAAGTTTAAAACAGAAGTATACAAATATACTTGTCCAATGTCTATGCTTTAACCATTCACCTTAAGATGTTTTTACAATATAATTTCCTAAGTCTATTTAATATCTTCATTATCATAAAACCAACCTATATATCCCTCTGAGCACTTGGTAGACCCAGAATTAAGATGGATCTAAGATGATAGAATTTCCCCTTTAAATAGTCTATGCTCAAATGAATACAATGGTATTATCAATACCATGGGTTATCATAAACCTGGAGCTTAAAAATTACTATTAGTAACTTATAAAAGTTAATCAAATTAATAGTTGATTTTTATTTTATTTTTTATTTTAACCAAGCTAAAATGTTTAACCTACATTAAATTACAACATACATTCTTGATCCACCAAGCCCCAAGAGGATCAAATATTCTTTTCTCTCTATGCTAGTTTGCATATCACGATATTTGATACCTCTCGAGGGTTAGTAGATCCAGAGTAAAGATGGATCTATGCTAGTTTAATTCCCCCATTTAAATAGGCTACATTCTAGGTGAATACCATGGGTCAATACCATGTGTCATTTT
Organism: Pinus taeda; assembly: GCA_000404065.3. Lineage (NCBI taxonomy): Eukaryota > Viridiplantae > Streptophyta > Pinopsida > Pinales > Pinaceae > Pinus > Pinus taeda. Next base: position 905 of record APFE031427649.1, read on the forward strand.
CGTGAATACCATGGGTCAATACCATGTGCCATATTTTTATTAATTCTAATATTAGGGTTAATAATGGTTTTTTTGCATGGTATTAATAACAATCTAGTCCATGGTATTTGTCCCATAGTATTTTGCCCATAGGTTTCACCTAAATATAACCCGTATTTCGCCCATAGGTTTCACTGAGTGTTCGTAAATATAAGGTGACTTATGGAGTAAATATAAAAAAAGTGTTTTATTTGTTTACCATACCTCTCGTTTATTTATATTTTTATTAGTTTACCATACCCCTTTTACAAATATGGTATTTGGCCCATAGGATTCACTTAAATAAAACCTCTTTCTTAAGCCTTCATAAATAGAACGAGGGTTATGGACTAAATATAAAAAGATGTTTTATTTATTTACCATACGTCTAGTTTATTTATATTTTTATTTATTTACCATACCTTTTGAGTAAGTATAAAAAGACGTTTTATTTATTTACCATACCTCCACTTTACTTATATTTTTATTTGTTTACACCCTTACATGTATATAAGGTGACTTATGGAGTAAATATAAAACCTATTCTTGAAAATGGGCGAATGGATTCACTTAAATAAAACCTATTATTGAAAATGGGCGAATGGAAGGTTGTAACTCCTAATTTCAAGGGCTAAATTTACCTTTTTTACCCTCTCCCTTAAAATAAGGTGGGCTATTTGAGGTGATTTGTAAAAGTGTACTATGATACAAAATATTCGCCCACTAAAAATTTAAAACCCCTTAATTTCGCCAAAGGGCAAACATTCGCCCCTAAAATTATCCTTGATGTTGCTGCTACAGAGGCTAGTAAAGAAAATGATTTGGTTACAAAGGTTTCTAGATGAATTGGGTAAGAAGTGGGAGTTGGGCAGGTTATACAGTGATAGCCAGAGTGCCATACATCTTGCAAAGAACTCTGCATTTCATTCCAAGACTAAACATATACAACTCAAGTACCATTTCAGCGTTGAAAGATGCACAGTTGAAGCTGGAAAAGATACACACTAGCTAGAATCCTACAGATATGTTAACAAAAGTTCTAACCAGGGAGAAACTAAGAATCTGCTTAGTTTCAATCCATCTTCAAGTATGATGAAGAAGACGAGAAACAACCAGGTCCAAAGTGGAGTCATTGTCCAGCAAATGAAGCAGCGGTGGAGTTGTTATAATCAGTCTCCAAATGCGAGATTGTTGGGTGTGGAGCATAATTATATTCTGTATTCAAAGGTATCGCAGCATTGGACCACAGTTCATGATGCCACCCGTAAAATATTCATTGCAGGGGGGGTTCAGGGGGGTGGCTACAACCTTTGGGAGGCCCCCCTTGGTGGGGGGATCAGGGGTAGCGCCCCCGAAGCTAAAAATAGATGTAAAATTGCCTTGTAAAATGTTGTAATTTAGTAGTAAATCTGGGTCGTTCATTAGGTGGAGATCTGATGGTAGAAGTTATGTTTAATTTAGGGTTTTTTGTCCCTAGAAGGCAACCCCCTCGCTATATATGAGGGAATTTTATTGTGTCTATGTATATCTGTATTCTGAGTGAGGAAGAGAGAGGAGATTGAGAGCGAAGAGGGAATTACAGTGGATTTGTTGTAGGTTGTATCTCTTCATTTTGCTAGATAATCTAAAAGGAAGGACTGGTTGTTTCTCTGTGGATGTAGCCCAAACTAGGTGAAACACGTATATCTGTGTCTCTCTTGTTTTATGTGTTTTTTGTGTTTATATTTATAAAACATATTATGTGTTCCATTGCTTTGTAATATATAATTTTCTAACACAAATATAGCCTTTGGATTCTCCACACTACCATCTGCAGCTTGCTTTACCTTCTAAAGCCAACCAAAGCTCACCATTGACTTGTCCTTCAGTCTTGGGACCACATCCCAAACACATTTACGAACTATGGAGTCATACTCCTCCACCATGGCACCAAACCAAATCGGCTGCTGCACTACTTCCTTAAAGGAAGATGGCTTTGTCACAACACATTCACTCAAGAGCCATGTATCTAGTGTACCTCTCAGGTGACCTCCTCTTCCTACACTGAGAAGTGGGTGCTCCCACATCTCCCGTGCATCATCCAAAAATATTTCAGCCTCTTTGGTTCACTTTCTTCCCTCTCTGGAAGACTCTCCCTAAGTGGATGTCTCCACTATCGGATCCTCTGCATATGGTTTCTCCACATCAATTTGAGGCTCCTCAACCTTAGGAGCTAAAATCTACTCATCTGCATGTAGCTCAAGCTCCCTCTCAAAGGAAACTTGCATGGCCTTCTCCTCATCGAATTTGACATCCCTGCAAACCATTGTCATCCTGTTGGTCGGCAAGACCTGATAGTTGTGAGGTATATCAGTGTACCCCACAAATCTCCTCAACTATGTTGTCACCTCAAGCTTCTTCCGTGCATCTTTGGTCACATGGAAATATACCAATGACCCAAAAATCCTAAAGTGACCAACATCTAGCCTCTTACTGGAATAAGCCTCCTATAGTGTCTTCATCTCAAGTAACTAATGTGGGCTACGATTATGAACATAAATTGATGTGTTGCATGCCTTAGCCCACAAGTGTAGTGGTAGGCCCTGATCATGCAACATTTCCCTCACTGCCCCTACTATGCTTCTATTCTTCCTCTCGACCACCCCATTCTACTGAGGATTATGGGTTGCCGTCAACTCTCATTTAATCCCTTCCGCTGCACTGAAGTTCTTAAACTCGTTTGAGACATACTCACCATTGTCATCACTCTGTAGAAATTTAGTCTTATTTCCTGACTCTTTCTCCACCAATGCTTTAAACTCACAAAAAATTGTGAAAGTTTGATCCTTTTTCCTGCATGAAAAATATTCAACATTTATGAGAATAGTCATAAAAAAATATAACATAATACCTGTGTTTCACCATGGACGCTGTCAAGAATGGTCCACACACATTTGAATGGACTCTATCTAGTAGCCTATGGTCAACTGTCTCTGTCATGAAAGGAACACTTGGTGTATTTTCCCAAAGTACACCCCTTTCATGTATCAACTTTATTAAGTGTACCTTTGGGAAGACCAGTAGAGATCCATTGCAATATCTTCAATGCTCCATGATGTAAGTGGCGCAATCCCCTATGGCACAACTCACCAACGTATCAGATCTACACCCTTTCTTCTTTTGTGCTGAAAGCAGCACACTCCTCTACCTCCAACTTATAGAGATTCTTCACCCAAATCCCTATCTTCTTTACCTGACCAGTGGCTATGTGTCGAAGGAACACCTTTCCTTTCGAGAAGATCACATCATATCCTCTATCCTCAAGCATGGAAACATATACCAAGTTCTTATTCAGCCTGGGCACATACATAAAATTATTCAAGGTGAGTGGAGCCCCATGCTTCCTCTAAAAGGTAATCATGCCCACTCCAGTAACACTATACTTCCCATCGCCACCCATCTCAATATGCATCTAGAGATCTTTCTCCTCTAGGTCACTGAATAACTCTTTGTTTCCAATCATGTGGAATGAAGCTCGACTGTATAATTACGATACACTTTCCATCATGGATGACACCATGCATGCAATGAGGGAAAATTCCAATTCGAATTGAGAGGCCAAAGCCTCACCTGTTGCTCCTCTTAAGGACTTCTTCTTGGACTTCTTGAGTGGACAATTTGTAGCAAAACGACCTAGCTCATGACAATGAAAGCACTTAAATTTCATCGTGCCTTTCTTCTTACATCCAGGATAAGAATTTGATTTGGAATGGGAAGATTTCCCTTTCCCCTTCTTCAACTTAATCGCTAAGGCACAATTCTCTTCATCACCAGTCTTTGATGAAGAGCCATCCTTGGTGTTCCTCCTGATCTCCTTCTGCATCAAATCTGACCACAGTCATTCCCAATCTGGCAGCTTTTCCCGACCATTGACAGAGACTTGATAACTATGCCAACTCTTTGGGAGTCCTAGAAGAGCAAGACTCACCATATCATCCTCGACAACTATGATTCCAACACTTCCAAGTTCATCACGACATTAAGTGAACTTGCTCAAGTATTTTGGAATAGTCTCACCTTTCTCCATTTTGATTTTTCAAAGTTTGTCCTTCAGTGCCAATATCCTTTGGTCACTGTTGTTATGATACAAGTTCGTCAATTATTTCCACATAGCATACAAAGTTTCATTTCCATGGAGACTCAAGACAATGTGGTCTCGAATTCCCTCAAGGATTATCCGCCTTCCCTTCGCCACACACTTCTTCCATTCAACCAAATTTTGTGCATTTGATGTTGCTAGATTAGGAATTTCATGATCAATGAATTCCTTCAAGCCATTATCCTCTAACACAACCTCTATCCTCTCCCTCCATGCTATAAAATTCAAGTTTCTTTCCAAGGCATACTCAAGCTGCAAACCGTAGAATGCCATCTGCTAATCCTGAAGTATGTATTGCAAATTTGAATTTCACCTGTAGACCAAAAGTCAAAAATTTGAAATCTCCTCTAGTATATTGTTCTCAGCTCTGATACCATGCAGAAAATCCTATAGATTCACAAGTTCATGCAATTTACTAAAGCACATGAAGAAAATCTACTTCTACTTTCAACCAGTGGAAGCCAATAGATCAACGAAAACAATAAGAACAATAAGAATATAAATAAATGGAACATAACACAATATGTATCTGAGAAAAGCCACTTCTCAAAACCCCACTATTTGTATTACATCTATCAAAAATATGAGTGAAGATACAAAGATTTTTCTCACAGGAATAATTCCTCACAAGTATTCTCAACTCCCTTAGCTCACAAGAAAGCTCAGGCTAAATCCTTAGCCTATTCTGCATCACTCCAAGCCCCTATTTCCTTGTGCAATTCCTATGGCTGAATAATCCATATTAATGGGAGTCTAGTGCTTCCAAAACTATGCAATCTAAACTAGGTCCAGTTCCTGATTGCATGCATGATCTATACAACTCAATAAATCATACAACTGATAGTACACTGTCCCTGCACTCTAGTCTCAACTGGGTCTTTTTATGAACTGACATGCATGAGTTTCTCATGAGGAAATCTTTAGTTAACTAGAGTAGCAGTAATGGATGTATTAGTGCACCAACTGACTGTTAGTGCTTTATTAGTTCCAAAAACAATTTAGAACTAATTTAACTAAACTTAACTTAGTAAACTGAGTGATCTAATTTCCAACACAATTTAAACTCATACTGGACCCCTAAAACTTAGGGAGAACATATACATGACTACATAAATACTTCCAATTCGAAATTCCTAAGCTACTTAAGTTAATTAAACTTAATTAACTATTTATAAGTTGCTATGAGAATATAATTCAATTTTAATTCTTAGTTTAGTTCAAGGACAAATTAAACTAGAATTTCTTGTTTCCATTTCTCAACAGTTTCTGCTTGACTGGATGTCTCCACTCTACCTCCTCTCTGCCTCGCCATTTGTAGCTGCCCCACAAGTTCTTGAGGCTCCTTCTGGGCTCCATTTTGAGAGGTCTATCATGCTCCCTCTCAAATACCATATCTCTAATCTATGCCTTGCTCCTCAAGGTTGTGCATGTATCCTCTACCTTAAGTGCATACAATTTCTTGACTTGAACCTCGATCTGCTTCACATATCTTGTGGCTATGTGTCTTAGGAATGCTTTTCCTTTGTTGAAGATCACATCATAAGAAAAGTATTCCAAAAAATAAACAAAGATGAGATTTTTCTTTAGGCTTGGAACGAACATAGCATTCTTGAGTATGAGAGGGGATCTCGATTCCCTCTAGAAGCTGACTGTACCAATCTTGGTCATAATGTACCTTCTATCATCTCCAAACTCAATATTCATCTAGATATTTTTCTCCTCCGGGTTAATGAAAAATCTATACACCCAATCATGTGGAACGAGGCACCCGAATCCAAGTACCACACACTCCCCATCATAGTGATGGACATGCATGCATTGTAGAAATTTTATGAATAATATGACACTTATTCAACCGAGATTATCCTGATTATACACTATTGCAGAATGCATGCATAATACATAATCTCATCTACCATTGATCATCAATTTTGTGAAAGCAGAAACAATTGCATGCGAATATAGAAGCATCAATCACACATAACACAGTATTTCACTGGGGAAAGCATCTCGCTAAAAACCCCAAACTATCTGTATATTATATTGATTGAGATCATGTAACAGTACACAGTACAATACTAGCTCCACCTATTACACATAATGTTGAAGAGGTAAATCCCCTCTGCAGACAGAGGCGATCCCTACTAGCCCAGACCAGGTCTAGCAACAATCATCAAACGCTATAGCGCAAGTTCCTAATTGCAAATTAACAGACCAACGATGAAGGCCTACTTGGATTCCAACACTATTGTTTGTAGGAGAGGTGGTGCTCTTGTTCCTCTACTTCGGCAGATCACAATCCTCATGATCTCTGTGAATGGACACTTGCACATACAAGAAACAATAAAAACGCAAGCATAAAATCCAGTATACATAACTAACTCATCATCATCATAATTAATAACAAGAGTAGAACCATAACCAATAGTTTTTCATTAATGATCAATCAAAGGAGAGTGCAACCAATGTTCTGACGCTGGATTCTCCTTTGGCGGGTAGTCAGCAGAGCATGTCTCGCAAAGCCTGTCACGAGCAAGGACAAGCCTCTCTCTTTGGATCTTGAACAATAGTTTCCTTGCTTGGATTTGGCCTTAAGGGAATCAAGAAGGCTCTTGCAGCATGAAGCTCTTGGGAATTTTGGATTTCTAAAAATCTGGAACTAAAAAATAGCTTGCAAAGGAAATGGGCAAGCTTTTATAGATGGAGGAAGGGGAGTTGGGATCATAACCAATAATCATGGGATTGGCCATATCATCAAGGAAGCTTCCATGAGAGGTGGCAAACCACTTCCTCTGTGTGGAAATCCGTAGCCGAACCACCCAACTCAAGATAGATAGTAGTCCAGGAATTTGTTAGGACGAAACTTCCGCCGTTTATTTGTTAAAAAACACCTCTGAATATGGTTGGCGCCGGTGCGACTCTATGACAGAGTGCCAATTGGCGCACCCTCTTTGGAGGATTTTCCCCCTTGGCACGAGGGCTGAACTATGGGACCGTGCCAATGGAAAAAGAGCTATTTTAGGGTTTTTCAGCAGGAGATGTCTTCAGGGCAAACAAAGCTCATGTTCAGAGGAATGCAATGCAAGTGTTTTTAGGCCTTGTCACTTCTCATAGGTCCCAGAATGAGTCCTCCAAGATACGGGAGAGGGGTAGCAAGGACGGTGACAAATTGCTATGTAAATAATCCATCCCAGCCCGAAATATGGGTAAACATATACTGGGTAGATGTTGTTTCGTATCCATTTTAACGAGATCAAAATGACAAGGGCCTCGACAATCTTTTCATGTTTAGAGAATCAGAAAAGAGCTAAAAGATGACTCCAGAATGACTTTTTTGTGTATTTACCGAGTCTGAAAAAGTATAAAATATAACTCGTTTCACCATTTAAGTTGCATAAAAATCTTGTTGCTGCAAAAAGCAAGTGTAAAACCCATTTTTGACAAAAAAATATATATATTAAAATATTCAGAAAAATAACTTTCAAAACCTATTTTGAATTCAAAAAGCTATAAATATGTCAAATGGTAAACATAAAATTACTTTTTACTATTTACCTCATTGAAGAGCAACAGTGGTCCATTTAGTGTGCGAACTTCTGACGGCGATTCTGATAGATCTGTGCTGCCATTCAAAGTTTCGTCAGTTCCAAGTAAGAGATGCTTCCTAGTACTTCCTTTCAATCCATTTTTTGATAGTTTCCTTTTACTCATTAGATTTCTGTGGAAAGATTTTAAAAATTAAGGGTCGCGCCCATTGGCGCAGGTATCGGGCACAGATCCGCGCCAATGGTTTTTATATGCCAAAGGGTTTATTAAGACGAACATGTATATTTTGATCTATGTGATGCACGCTGTGCAAACATTTCGACACACACACACACACACACACACACACACACATATATATATATACATATGCCTATGTTGGATGGATCTTTTACATGTGATGATGTTTTTATATGCCATGTAGATGTCTAACACGAATGTAATCTAATGTATCAGTTGCATAACAAACGACCCAATGCGAAATGTATTTAATCACATATTTTATTTTTATGCAAGCTTAAAAGCACACATAACAGCACATATGCAAACTATGCTTGGAAATGAATTTTATTTTTTATGCAAGCTTAAAAGCACACACATGCAAACTATGCTTGAAAACAAGGGAAACGGGCATGCCCCCCAGCGTGATGTCTCAATTCGAGGTACATGCCCCCCAAGCTTTAGTCCATTGAAAATGAAGTGAAGGTTGACAATACTCGAATTGAACGAGTTCATGTTTCATTATTTTAACAAGGTTGACACACTTAAAAGAACTATCCTCGTGATACCTAGTTTCATTTGTTAAGGAGCTTGACACAAGAAAGGATCTATGCTCCGACCAGACCCAATTTCATTTTTTAAGGAGCTTGACATAGGAAAGTGAACTATGCTCCGAACAAACTTCATCATAATGAACAGGAAGTCGTTGCTTCCATAAGTGTCACTCCCGGTGGAAGGACAACATCTTGGAAGTCATGACCCAATGCCCCCAGGACACTATGCATGACGGCATCATCACTGGATACAGGCACAGGATAAATAGCCACGTAGTTGACCTGGGGTGGGGCAGATACAACCGGTGGATAAAAACCAGGAGGGGATGACAACTGCGCAGGAGGCATCAGGGGACTAAAGAATGATAATTGATCTATAGTCACGATTCTTCCATCATGTGGAAAGCAAACCACACAGAAAAGTGGAGAGACAAGGGCCCCCATGGCATAAACATAGTCACGATGAAGGAGAAGACTGAAATCTAAAGCACCTTGGGTAACCAGTACGTCTATATAGATGGTTTTGCCTCCCAAAGTAATAGGGAACTTCTAAAGGATCCCTAATGGTTGACTGGTTCCTCCGTCAAATGCCAACAGATTTTGTGCGACCGGCACAAGCTCCAAAGCTTGCCAAGTAGTGAAAGGCATAAGACTAACAGATGCACCCTCATCCAAAACAGTGCCAGGTACTGCCTTATCATAGGCATGTACTGTAATCTGGAAAGGCATATGGGATGGAAGGCAGAAGGCGGTCAAAGGACTCCAGTCGAAGGAAATGACTGAACTACTCTAAAGGAACCGAAGAAGGACTCTCTGGATCAGCTGGGATAGGAGGGTCGTTTTCGGACTCAGGAGAATCTGACGAGATGAGAAGAACATGAGAATGACGCTCTTCCGAAACAGAGTGATCGATGGGTGGTGAACCCGAGTTGACACTCTTTCAGACCAATGGTTCCTCTAGAATAGGCTTAGCACAGTCAGGTTCAGAAAGAGGAGGATGGACAAGAGAAGAATCTAAGTCAATCTTGTTGTAGACAGGGAGAGGGTCTAAAGAGAGCCTCTGATAACCAACGGGAAGTTCGGGTGAAGACGCTGTAAGACTTTCCAAAATAGCGGAAGCTTTATCCATGAGCGGACAAAGGTGAAGGGGGAATCGAATCTTCCCTTTCTTCTGAATGTTGTCAGTTGATAGGGTAGCATCACCTTGAGCTTTGAGGAAGATGAGGGACAAGCTGGATCGTGAGACCATGCTTCTAAGACCCTAGGAATGCTAGGACAATCATGAAGAAGATGATCTCCCTTGCACAACTTATAAGGAAACTTAACCTTCCGCGGAGGAGCAGAAGGAGTTCTGACCTGAGCTGTACTCAAGGCAGTAGCTTCACTTTTAGCCTCTTGCTTATGAGACTTCTTCTTCTTCGTCTTCTTCTTCTTCTTCTTAGCCACCTGGTTACTTGAATCCAGACTTTCACCAGGTGAAGTAGAGGATGAGGACGTAGAAACAAGAGAAGAAGGGGAGAGGTCCACCTTGGAATCAACATGATGTTGTTCAGGTGGAGGAATTGATTGACCAATAGTTGAGACATTAAAGACCACAGAGGTTGAGAACAACCAAATAGGCAACCCAACAGTTAACCCAGGAAGGGACAACGTTTCCATGTAAGGAGCACCAACATTCCCAAAAGGAGGAAAATGACCAGGATTCCCATCAGAGGGGATTCCTGGGTTGGTGAACTCTAGAAAAGTCGCCATCAAAAACTGAAAATCGCACACGGGGCTGAAAAAGAGTCAAGACACACAATCAAACAGCCAACAAGCAGAAACTAACAAGGTGTGTGATCACGGGTGATTTAATTTTTACCACATTGAAATTAAGAAACTTCACCGTTTCATGTTTTAAGAGTCAAGAAATGGATAAAAGGTGACTCTATCACTTTCAAATTTGAAACAAGCGTGAAGGACAAGCACTTGGTGATCCTTTCAAATTTAGGGAGTCAGAAAAGATCAAATGACTTCTTAGGGATACTAGGCAAAGACGGTGTACCAAATAACTGTGAACTGAAATATACACCTTGGTTTCAGAAATGAAAGAGAAATCAACGAAGGACTTTTCGTACGTGTAGGCAATCTCCCCAAATGTTGTGTTTGGTTTATCATGCGTATAGGGCGGCAGACTCGGCTTCCTATGGATAAAGGATGATAACCTAGTGGGGTCTCCCCATATACTGGATGGTACGTGGGAGCACAATTCCGTACTAGACCACTATTGAGTCACAGAAGGAGGAATCACCCAACCTTGAGTGGAAACAAAAGTGACTAGGTTTAACGACGCCGGAGCACGTGTCTAGCCTAGACCTCTAAATATGTTTCGTTAAATTCCAATGCTTCCTTAGTGTAAATTGAGTAGATTTTAACGTTTATCTTCAATTACATTTCAGTTTTCAGGCCCTAGTGAATGTAGTATCTCAAAATCTCCTAAATGCAAGCTATATGCCATAGTATATCATTTTATTCGATGAACGCTAACTATAAGAGAGTTGAGAGATTTCACACAAACAAAATGATCAGAAAACAACCAACGATATCTCTAATGCAACTAATGGAAATCAAAAAGCTTTTCTTCAAAGTCACTAATCACTAATAACAATGAAAAGCTCTAATTCACATTAACTAATGAAAAGAAAAATAGTTTTTTTTTTTTTTAATGTTAAGGGCAAGATGCACTAAACAAACTGAAAAAACAATGAAAAGAGAGCAATTTGAGAAATTATAGTAAGAGAGTAAAAACAGGCAAATTTCACTCAAGGCAAGCACAATCAGATCCTCAAATTGACAAAGCAGTCCTTCAAAACTGAGAAAAATCCCAAAGACACAAATAAGCCGTGTAATCTAGGCCCAAAGCGAAACAAGGCGGAATTCAAGTGAAAAAGAGGTAAGTCACTCAAACAACACAATGAAATGATTAACAACCACTAAACGAATGCAGGGGAGCAATCAAAAAGTCGACTGGACCAATAAAAGACCAAAAAATCCTAAGGAAGGCTTGACACACAAAGCCACTAGATGCCCTAGGGCTAAAAACGTGGAATCGATAGAAAATGGAAAACAACCAAAGGATGAAGGTTAAAACCAGTCAAACAGGACTCCAACACACTCAAGCAGTCGAGAAAATGTATCCAAAAACAAAGACCAAACTCAAAAAGATTAAAATTAAGCAAACCTTAGCAGTCCTCAGGCCTGGTGTGACTGTCAGGCTGAAACTAGCACCTTTTAAGGATTGGCGCGAGTGATATATTGACAACTAGCTCCAATTGGCGTGATTGTTACGCTAAAAAGCGCGCCAGTCAAGTTTGTTGTGCCAAAATGAAAAAGAAGCAATCCAAAACCAGGCCAATGATAACCAGGTAAACCAAGAAGCAAAAACAGCAAAAGAACCCAACCCAAAAGGCTGACCAAGCAAGTAAAAATCAAGAAACGACCAAAAAGGCAAGACAAGCTCCCCAGCGGAGTCACCAAATTGTTGAAGAGGTAAATCCCCTCTATGGAAAGAGGCAATCCCTACTAGCCAAGACTGGGTCTATCAACAATCGTCAAATTCTATAGCGGAAGTTCCTAATTGCAAATTAACATACCAGCAATGGAGGCCTACTTGGATTCCAACAGTATTGTTTGTAGGAGAGGTGGTGCTCTCGTTCCTCTGCTTCGGCAGATCACAATCCTCACGATCTCTGTGAATGGACACCTGCACATACAAGAAACAATACAAACGCAAGCATAAAATCCAGTATACACAACTATATGTCAGTCAGAAAAGACATAACTCATCATCATCATAAATAATAACAAGAGTGGAACCATAACCAATAGTCGTTCATTAATGATCAATCAAAGGAGAGTATAACCAATGTTTTGATGCTAGATTCTCCTTTGGCGGGTAGTCAACAGATCATGTCTCGCAAAGCCTGTCGGGAATAAGGACAAGCCTCTCTCTTTGGATCTTGAACAATAGTCTCCTTGCTTGGATTTGGCCTTAAGGGAATCAAGAAGGCTCTTGTAGCATGAAGCTCTTGGGAATTTGGGATTTCTGAAACTCTGGAACTAAAAAATAGCTTGCAAAGGAAATGGGCAAGCTTTTATAGATGGAGGAAGGGGAGTTGGGATCATAACCAATAATCATGGGATTGGCCATATCATCAAGGAAGCTTCCATGAGAGGTGGCAAACCACTTTCTCTCTATGGAAATCTATAGCCGAACCGCCCAACTCAAGATAGATAGCAGTCCAGGAATTTGTTAGGACGAAACTTCCGCCATTTATTTGTTAAAAAACACCTCTGTATATGGTTGGCGCGGGTGTGACTCTATGAAAAAGCGCCAATTGGCGCGCCCTCTTTGGAGGATTTTCCCCCTTGGCGCGAGGGCTAAACTATGGGACTGTACCATTGGAAAAAGAGCTATTTTTAGGGTTTTTCAGTGGGAGATGTCTTCAGGGCAAACAAATCTCATGTCTAGAGGAATGCAATGCAAGTGTTTTTAGGCCATGTCACTTCTCATAGGTCCTGAAATGATTCCTCCAAGATACAGGAGAGGGGTAGCAGGGACGATGACAAATTGTTGTGTAACACACAATACAACACATATCTGAATCAATCACTGGCTCAAATCACCCTTGCTGCTTGCCTGTCTCCACTGCGCAATCCTGCATAGAGAATGGATGAGAATGGCTAAACCATTCACGTGTTTCCCTTGTGTAACACTACGCAATCCTCATTGGCAACTCAATCCCACTGATTGTGAAAATCACATGCACAACTATAGTCACAACTGACAGCTGTCTTGCCCTTTCACTCACCTCTAATACTTGTCTCCACTGAACTGTCCATGCACTGAGTTAACTGATGTACTCTTCAGTTGCTTTATGAGTTAATAATTAGTGAATTAATTAATAACTAATTCACACCACTCAACATTAGTCTATTTGCCAGTTAGACTAACTACAACTAGTTCAACTAAGTCAAAATAAACACAAGTCCATCAACTCATGATCCAACTCCACAGAACTCAATCACTGAAGTCCTAACTGAAGTCCTCCATGCAATAGCTCAAGTTAACCCATAGGAACCACGTATTTCCTTCTAACAGCTGCATGTGCCACATCTGTAGCTCGAACTAAAGTGATCCAAGAGAATAAGATAATGTTTATAGTCCAAATATTATTAAGAGCTAATAATATTCGACTGTTCTATTTTTAGCCTGGCAGTCTAAAAATAGACTCTGCCCATATGTCTAAAAATAGAGGTCCATCTATTTTTTTACCAACATGACCAATCATCCATAAATAGCATCCTGCAACTCATAGACCATGATCCATATGTCTAAAAATAGACTTTGCACCAAAAGATAGCCAGCGGGACCACTTAGTGAAGGTGACTTCTTTTCACTAAGCTCCATCATCTTGTTGCATTCTCAACACTCCCTCTCAATAAGATATGGATTATCAGCAACCCCTATCCTATCTCGGTGGTACTCGAATTTTCTCCTGGTGAGTGCCTTGTCAAGATATCAGCATCCTGATCCTCTGTGGGAATATATGAAAGTAACATGATTCTCCGCTGCACACAATCTCTGATATGATAGTACCTGATGTCGTCCGTTGAGCTCCTTGCCCAATCTGCATCTTGTCTGTACCAAGATCCATATCTCGATGTGCCTCTATTGAGCCTGCACACATGTGACTCCACCAACTATCGATAACCAGTGGCATCCACTACCTTTGCTGAAGTAGCATCCTCCTTCCTCCAACCTCCAGGAAGGAACGCAGTCTTCACATCTATCTGGTTGATGTGCCACCCCATTTGCATCACTTTGTAGATCCCTCTCGAACCCACCACTGATTTCCCTTCCGTTCTTGGGAAAATCTCCCATGCACTGTTTCTGACAATTGAATCATACTCTTCCACCATGGTGTCTACCCATGCGGGATCCTCCACAGCTTCCTCGAAAGAGGATGGCTTCGTCACAACACATTTTCTCACAAGAGCCATGTATCCAGTGTACCGATCCGGTGACTGTCTCTGCCTACGCTCTGTTGTAGGTGGTCCTACAACCTTCTCTGCATCTTGAGCCAGTTTCTCAGCTTCTATAGTGCGCTTTCACCCTCTGATGGTTGGCACTGAGTGGTCTCTTCCACTCCATGAATAAGAAGTGAAAAGAAGCAAAGTAAATGATACAAAAGGGATTTGAGGCTCCTGGGATGGCCAAGCCCAAGAAAACTCAGAGTCCTATGAAGGAGACCAAGATTTAGAAGCTGAACATAACACCAATATTCATTATTTCCATCAATACAATTACATCCCTACAAGAAATGACAGTGGAGTTGCAAAACTATGAGTTCTCTCCACAAGAAGACTAATAAAAATCAACCCCTAGAGGCAAATTCAACTCGGTACTTATTCAAAGTGATTATGAAGCATTCCAAATGAAAGGAGGAAGCTTTCCCCACCAAAATCCCTCAAGTAGTGGATCTCGTTCCCACTAATAGGAATCTGCATTAAATGGAAGGGAACACATTGCTAGATTTTCTCAATCCTTGGAGCTCTAAAATCTGTGCAATAATTTCATAATATCTTCTTGATTTATTATTTAATATTGATCCTCCTGTAGTAGGGATCAAGTACGTAAATTATTTCCTCCTCAAAATCTTCATAATCTGCTGAATATTCTCACAATATTCCACAAAAATAAATAATATTAGGCACAAATATGCAAGTATCCATAAACCTTCCTAATGAACATGTTATCACAAAACCTGTACTAAGGGCTGCTACTTAATGAGATCTCATGAAACTGTTTCAGACCAAGCTTTAGACTAAGGTTTAGCCTCCTTAGTCAGAGAGGGCTCTCTCCCAGATTTTTGATATGTATTTAAGGGCAAGAAATATGGCTAACTCTTTGAATAGTATATGAAATTCATGCTGGTTGGAACAACAAAAATAAGGCTTCTCCCATTGGGCTCATGGAGTCATACACTTCTACAGTAAACAAGTAGCTACTCAATCATAGAAACCAAGGCATATAATGTCTCAATGCTCAAAACATTTACCAAGAAGAACCTCAACTCAAAAAACATACACAGGAAGTCTGAGCACTTATGTGAATTCAGAGTGATTGCATGTCTAGTGAACTGTAAAACAAGATGAATAAAACCAAACCACATACATTCTGAGCATTCAAAACACAAGATGAATCTTGGGAAGAAAAAGTACTCTTTCTATTACTGTCAAGACACTTTACATAAGCCAATATGAAAACTCTATTTTTTTGATAAAAATCTCCAACCCCTGTTACATCAGAGTTTTTCCTATATATAGGAAACAAAAAACTAAACTATCTTGAGTCTCCTCCTCCAGCATGAGGGGAGCTCGAAAAACTATCATTAATTACCTTATCTATATCTAAACTGACTTATTAAATACAAAGGTATTGTGCTTTCAATACATAGAGTCCTATTCCTATTCAAACTCTAATTATATCTCCTCGTATGCATGATTCCTTCTTTAAGCTTTGACACTTGTACTGTTTTTGTAGTGGCTGAAATGCATTTGAGAGGCATTCACTGAACGAGCTGCCTTGGATTCCAACTGTGCTGATGACTCATTCTTTGGTGAAGATATATGCTCTGTTTTCACGGTCCCTGCCTTCCATCAATCTTTATTTCCAAAAGAACGTGCTTGAAGCTGTTTAATACCTTTGATGACCACGCATAACACCATATGCCTAATGATCTGGATGCGTTGTGGACTGGACATGTGTTCAACCCAAAATTTCGGTAACTCTACCAGAACCCTAATATTTCGGTCATAAAGTAGCTTTAGGAAGACTTAGCAAAAAACCAAAATGTTTCACCTTTTTGCTCCAATGCTCACACCTGTCATTCTTTGAACGCTTTGGCAGCCTTGTATGATTTCTTTCCTGCCCTTGAAGCATTCCCTTTCAAAATTGGCTGACCTCAGCATCGATTTTATTTTTTCTTATAAAACAGTCATCTACAGCAGTTTCGTAGCGCGCTGTGAAACTGCTATTCTTTTCCAAAATTACAGTCTTTAATGAATTTATCCATTACTTTGTGACTGTTACAGCTTTGCCTTTGACTCCAAAATTCCTAATTTGTCTTCCTTTTATATATGCCTCAAAAAACCAATGAACTTAGGAAAATAAAACAAAACTTGGGGCAATATCTGACCTTAAAGATTTGTAATTTTTATTTGGCAGCTAACTTGCCTAACTGAGCTTTTAGTTTTGCAAGTTCTTTTTCCATGGCTGCAATTTCTGATACAGTTTTCTCTAAATTGGCCATTTCTTCCTCAGCTGCCTCCCATTTCTCCTTTGAAGATGAGGTTTTAGTTTCCTTGACAATGGGAACTTTTTTATCTGTCTCTTTCTTTTTGACTTCCTTTGCTTTTTCTGCTTGAGGTATCTGCTTTTCCATTTCTTTGGCCTGTCCTCTGGTGTATGGTTTTCTTTTGATTTCCTCTGCCTTCTCTGCTTTAGGCAGTTGTTTAATTTCCTTTGTTGCAGTTACCTTGACAGCTACTTCATCCTTATGGGTTTGCTCAGCTGTTTTGATTTGCCCCCTGGTGACTGGCCTTCGTGGTTTGACCATGAATTCCTTTCCAGACTCTTCAAACCTTAACCTTTTCGAGGCTTTTGATTTTTTGGAGCTATCAGGTGATGACTGGGTTAAGTCAATAGGCATTGACTCAACCTGTACTGATTTGGCTTGCTCAAAATCAATTGCCTCAAGCAAATCATTTAGACTAGCCTTTGACATAGGGCTTTCTTCCACTGCTATTGATTTGCCTTTTTCTCTGCTTAGCTGACTTCTGGTTCTGATTCTTGACATTTGTTCAATTCCACTTGGCCCTGGTGCATCTTTCTGGTGCTTGATTTTCTCTTTTGGTGACTTGGGAGTCTCCTTTGCTGATGATTTAGTTGTCTCTTTTATGACCGCAGACTTCTCTGATTTCCTTGACTTGGTTTTGGGCTTCCTTTGGTCTTTCACCTTCTTTCTGAGCTCAGCCAAGGTGGGTTCTTCAATTCTTCCTTCTTTTTCCCTATCCGGCATTGGAGTGAGACCTGTCTTGCTTTGAAAGCCGGCCATAAAAATAAAGGAATCCCAATCTCTACCAATTTTTTGCAAACCATCTAACACCAGCAATTTTATTAAACCATGGTGAAACAGGGATGTTTCACAATCATCTTTCTTTAACTGAACTTTGTCACACATTTTACTAAGGCTTCTGAACAAATAGAAAGGGATGTCTATTGATGCTTTACCTGTGAAATGCAACAAGAGTTTAAAATGATAAGAGTAAACTTTGGTGTACCTCCCCTCACATGTTAGGTATTTCTGGATGCCTGTAAGGAGCAGAGCATAATGTTCTTTTATATAATTCCTTGGCACAGCTTTGGTGAGGTCCTCATTTACATACTGTTCCTTCAAAAATTCCTTACAGGGAGTCATGTCAAACTTGAAATTTTTGAACCACTCTTGTCCTCCTCTCGGAATTTCAGTGACAAGAGAAATGGCTTGTGGAGACACAGGAAACTCTAGCATTGACACCTTAGAATTCAAGCCAGTAAAATTCAATGCAAAAGCTTTCGTTACCTATGTATGTCCTCCCTTCAACTTCTCGCAAAACCTCCAGCAACCAGCATTTTTAAAGGCTCTTGCTACACCTTCATCTCTGAGTGTAAGATCAAACCCCTCTGGCTCTGTTCTTAGGCACCTTCCGGATCGATGTACTCTTTTCTCCATCTTGCTTAGAGTATCTTCACACAGGGAACTAACCGCAGCTACAATTCATAAAACAGCTTCGGCTTTTGAGTGCAGGCTCGCTTGCAATGATCCCTTTAAATGAAAACTCGGGCTTCTTTGCGTTTTTTCAAAAATTCGTCATACAACAGGCATGTTAACGCACCATGAATAAAAATGATGACATAACCATACCTCATAAGATCTCTTTAAAATAATTGTCATGTGCGTGATCCTAAACCTAATGGTGGAATGATAACCTATCATGACCTGGAGAAGACATCAACTGACAAGATGTGAACGGACCTAGTGACTCATCTTCCCAGACTTGACATTTCAAGAAAATGCGCCGCAAAAACCCTGAATCCCTGATTTCGTAGCGCAGACAATTATGAATTAATAAAACGCGCTACGAAATGGCTGGTAAATGATACGCTGCGAAAAGGTGGAGAAATGATTGCACAGCTAAATTGGCCAATCAGATTGCGCTACGAAACTGCGCAAAAGACAAATGGCTCAAACAAGTCAAGACATGTTTAAACAATAATGATGGAGGGTATCTAACGAGTTTTTACAAGGACTCACATCAATACCTTTTGAAACTCTAATTTCAAAGTGACACACATAGAAACCTATTGACTTAAACAAAAATTTTTTTATATGAATTTTTGGACATAGGTGGACTGTGGTTTTAAGTGATAACAGTGGCTCCACTTGGGATAGTGTGCTCCTGTAGTACACTAAGAACTCGTAGCACCAGTGCTTTTATCCATCTTATTGCACTCACACACGGCTGACAAGCATCCCTTTCAAACTTTGTGGGCCTTCACCTCGGGCTAAAGTTTTCCTGTTCAGCTTGTCAGTTATTTTTTTAACAGAAAACATTCATAAAATGGTTATATACAATGATCATGGAATACTTGGTAGACTTTTACTGATTGTAATGCTTTAAGAACCTGCAATTAACAGGTCCTCCAGCATATGGTGATCCATCAACCTCTTGCAGAATATAGGTGTTACTCCCATGGTAAGCTGAAATCAAATATGGCCCCTTCCATAAATTCTCGAATTTGCCATGTTTGCCCTTTTCCTCAATTCTAGCTTCCCACTTCAAGACTTTGTCATTAATCTTAAATGTGACATCTTTAATCTTCTTGTCAAAAGCTCTCTTGACCCGATTCTGATTTTGTTGATGGCCTTCAAACACTTCATTTCTCTTTTCTTGCAAAGCTATCAGCTGATTGATTCTGCGTTGTGTGGCATTTGGTTCTTCTTCTAGTCCTTGAATTAACTTCATAACTGGTACCCCAAGAGATGTTGGGAAAATAGCCTCTACACCATACACAAGCTCATAGGGTGATGTTCCAATAGACCTTTTTGTACAAATGCGATCAGCCCACAAAGCATACTTCAACTTTAAGTGCCAAGCCTTTTTGTTTTCTTGCAGCAGTTTCTTGATGATCCTCACAAGACTTTTATTTGAGCTTTAAGCCAAACCATTTCCCTGTGGATAATAAGCTGTGGAGTGTCCAAGGGAAATATGATATTGATGACAAAAATTTGTCATTATTTTGGATTTAAAAGCCTGAGCATTGCCTGTGATGAGCTTGAGTGGACATCCAAACCTTGACAAGATGTTGTTTTCTAAAAAGGAAATAATCACTGAATCATTTGCTTGCCTGGTTGGCACCGCCTCTATCCACTTTGTAAAATAATCAGTGGCTGTGAGAATCCACCGACGCTGCCCTGATGAAGGAGGATGTATTTCACCTATGAAATCTAATCCCCATTGCTGGAAGGGGGCTTCAACATAGATAGGGATCAATGGCATTGGCATAAGCTTTCTTTTGCCCTCAAACATTTGACATTCATGACATGAAGCTATTCTTTTATAAATATCTCTGAACATAGTTGGCTAAAAATACCCTGCCCTTAGAATTTTATTTGCAGTAGCTTTCCAATAGTGATGGCCTCCACAATCTCCTTTATGAAACTCATCAATTACTTTTTCAGCTTCTTCCTCAATGAGACAATTTAACAAAATCCCACCTGCATCCTTCCAGAACAAATTTTGCTCATATACAACGTATCTCAGAGATTTGAGCTTGGTGAACCGAGCTTTTGACTTGGATAGATTATTAGGGGCTCTGTTGTGTTGTAAAACAAATGCCACATCCCTATACCATTCTGATGTCAAAAATGTTTCATTAATTTGAACCAACTCCTCTTCTATCTCAAAAATTTCTGATATTTCTGCATTAAAATTGATCTCACTGCTGTCCAGATTTGAATGAGTTAACAGCTTTGCTAACCCCTGACCCTTCACCAACTTGGTGGGTCTAATTTCAATATCATATTCTAACAGCTTGGCTATCCATTTTCCTCTTTTACCATCAGGGTCTGCTTGTGTAAGGATGTCTTTAATGACAGTACTTGGCACATATGCAATAACATGAGAATGCAGTACATAAATTCTAAATTCCTTGACTGCTTTCACCAATGCATATGCTTGCTTCTCCAAAATATTGTACTTCAATTCAGCATTAGCCAATGTCTTACTAAAAAAGGAAATGGGCTGTTCAATACCTTGGCTCCCTTTCTGCAATAAGACTCCAGCAATTGTATCCTCAGAAGCAAATGTGAAAATTAAAAATTCCTTGGTGAAATCAGGGCTAATAAGAACCGGTGCTAGAGTGAGTGCTTTCTTAATTTCTTCAAATGACTTCCTTGCCTCAGTTGTCCACTTAAAGTCTGCTCCTTTCTTTAGCATTTTAGTGATATGCTTGACTACTTCAACAAAATTAGGGATGAACCTTCTAACAAAATTAACCTTACCGAGAAAAGATTGAACCTCTTTCTTGCTCCTTGGCAAATCCAACTTTGAAATAGCACTGAATCTATTAGGATCAATCCTAATTCCTTCTTCTGAAATGATGTGCCCAAGTAACTTACCAGAAGTCAAAGCAAAAATGCTTTTGGTTGGGTTTAAGGAAATACCAAACCTCCTACACTTTAGCAAGATCCTTTCAAGGTGTTTTAAGTGATCTTCTTCCTTCTTTGAAAAGACTGTGATATCATCAAGATATACCACCACTGATTTATCTTTTTCCTCAGCAAAAGCAATATCCATAGCCCTCTGGAAAGTCGCCCCTACATTCATGAGGCCAAAAGGCATCTTGGCATACATAAATGTACCCCATGGTGTGGTGAAGGCTGTCTTCTCCTGATCATCTGGATGAACAAGGATCTGATTGTATCCCGAGAAACCATCTAACATTGACATTCTTTGAGAGCCAACAATATTTTGTAGAATAAGATCCATTTTAGGAAGGGGATAGTTATCCTTCAATGAAGCCTTGTTTAAATTCCTAAAATCTATGCAAATCCTTATCTCCCCATTCTTTTTCCTTACTGGTACCAGATTGGCAAGCCAATTTGAAAATCTAATTAGAACAATAATCTTTGCATCAAAAAGCTTCTTCACTTCCTTCTCAATAAGTGGCATAAGAAGAGGATTAATTCTTCTTAGTTTCTGCTTAAAAGGTTTCTCATTTTCCTTGATTGGGATAGTATGTTGTATTATTGAGGAATCATACTATTTTAGATCAGCATAGCTCCATGCAAAAACATCAATGAACTTTTTCATCAACTCGACATACTTAACCTTTAGATCAGTTGATAAGAATTTTGAAATTTTGACTAATTTAGGCGCTATTGAATCACCTAAATTACAGCTCTCTACTTCCTCTTCATTTGCCTGCAACCTTGGTGCTTTGAACACATCATTCTGATCAAAAAGTTTCTCAAGTGGAATAAGACCTTTAGGAATCAGATTATTTTGCAGCTGTAAGACCTTAGACTTTTCCTTTGTCTCTGCTAACATATTTTGCTGATCAATTTGGCTATGTTCAAACTCTCCTTTCAACTCTAGGAAACTTCTGACCTGCTGATCATCCTCAAAGACCTGCCAATTAAGGATATTATCCGGGATGACTGGTCTATGGCAGACTTTCACTTCATAATTGTCAGAAGTATGCTTAGGAATAACAAAAAGACTAGCTGCTACAGCAAGAGAATCTTCCATAGAATTCTGATCTCTGGTTTTTACATTGAGAGTATATGACTGAAATTTTTCCAACAATTCTAACACCAAGTTTCTGTAAGCTCTCATCCTTGCATCTTTTGTTTGATAAGCACCTTGAACTTGCTTTATGACTAATTCAGAATCTCCATAAATAGCAATGTTCTTTGCCTTAAATTCTATCAAGGCTTCTAAGCCTAAAACCAGAGACTCATATTCAGCCATATTATTTGTACAATCAAAATTAAGTTTATATGACAAAAACTTACTTTCCTCAGCTGGACTCATGATCCAAATCCCAGCTCCTGCACCTTCTTTCCCTGCTGCTCCATCAAAGTACAAGGACCAGCAACCAGAGGCATCTCTTTCATTACTTTGCTGCAATTCTTCACACTGATTTTCTGCCTTTTCTTCCTGTAATTCTTTTCCCACTGATTCATTAAATAGAATAGCTGATCCAAGGCCTGTATCACAAGAATAAATGGGAAAATTTTGTGGCTTGTCCTTGCTACTCACCATATATGCCATTCTTGTCTCACGATATAACCTTCTTTGTTCTCCAAAAACTGGTATAGTAGCATAAGTTAGATCCATTTGCATGGTACCCTTAATCTTTGCTGCCCATGACCTTGAAAGTAACATTCCAAATTTAGGTGGAACATCTGCAACAACAATGTCCATGACAGTTGTTTTTGCAGGGATTTGTGTGAGTGCCAGAACCACATCTTTTATCAGCCCAATACAATGAACCCTCTTTGAATCAAAAGAAAATAAGTCCTTGTATGGTCTAGTTACTTCTAATCCCAACCTTTCCATAATAACTTTAGGCATGAGGTTATGAGATGCCCCTGAATCTAACATAGCATTATGAAGAGTCATCTCATGTATATTGATGCTTATATAGAAAGGAGGAAACTCATCATTTTGCTCATCTTCAAGTCTTGGACCTAGACAAATAACAGGATTGTCCTCTTGCACATTCAAAATATTAGCCCCTCCTGGTGGAGAATTAAGCATTTCCACAATCTTACTCCTATACTTATCTACTTTCAAGATTTCATTAAATGGGACTGATATTTTAATTTTAGCAATCTCATTTTC
>APFE031427658.1:1041-12213 GCA_000404065.3 Pinus taeda
TTGCAAGGTGGATGATCATGGAATCTTCCAGAAACTTCTCCTATGACACTTGCCTCTCTGAATTCGCCCAGGGATGAGTAAGAGATCATGAATCTCCAAGTGGAACCAATAACTATCAGAGATAGGGCACTAATCAAAATCCCAAAAGCTGACTCACACCCCTGCAAACATCTATATATGGATCCCTCATCCTAGAGATCCAAAGGCTAGAATTTTGTATCTTGTAAGGAAGTGTTGTTAGTTTCTTGGTGGAACATCATAGTGTTGGGTGATCTAAGCTTTCCATGAGGTGAAAAAGGGCTTTCATGCTAGGAGGATGATGCTGGGTTAGATCAATGGGTTGTAATCCTCTCTTCTACTCTTTCTATCAATAAATCTATTCGCGTTTTCATCCACATTCTTGTATGTTTGAGTTGATATATGCATTTGTGTGGTCAATATATATCTCGTCCTATATTGTTTATGATCGTAGATATCTATGCTTTGATGGTATCATGCTTCTTTTACTTTACAAGTGCTCTTTGAAGTAGGGTAAGCAAGGAAGGAGTGGTAAAGATCTGTCAGAGGGGAGAGGAAACAAGCAAGGAGCCAAGTGAAAGACCGAGGTTGGTACTCTCTGCTTCTCTCCTATCTACTTCTCATAAAAGAAAATGAAAGTAACTTTAGTTTGTTTGTTTCTAGGATAGCTACCCATCTTAGTGGGACTAGCAGCTCTGAATGGACACTATATTTCCCGATAACAACATCTATGCTTAGCTTGTTATTAGTCATATACCATAGAACTACCACCTATGACAAGCAATATAGCACTTGGGTGCTACAATATTAGATCCTTCCTTTGTCATAAATTTCTTTAGAAAGGTCTTACGAATTCATAGAGTTCCAATGACTATGCCCCCTTTTGAGTTTGGTTCCCTTAAAGTTTCATCCCTATAGGACTGATTTCTATGACCATAGGCTTAGCGCTTAGGTTCTAAAGCCCTCGGGCTCCTATCAAGAGCCTATATCTCTTTGTATTTGTGATTTTTCCATGGTTTTTTGAATTTTTATGACCAAGTACGTTTCCCCGTTGGAGCTGCTCTCATTGAAACTTCTTTGAATTTGAAATTGAAACAAGGTTACTATGTCTTCCTTTTCCAATGATCTCTATAAATCTTGAGTGCTAGGCATTGGCTCGTGCCCTTTATTCTTTGGGTGCTTGAAACTAAATGCCAACAGCAAATCAAAATCCCCTCTCATCGGGACCCTTTTAAAAATGAAATTTCAAAGGGGTTCCGAAAACCTCAACCTCCAATATTATACATAACACCTGGGTGCTCTGCATTTTCTACGCTCTTGGTCCTTTGAGTCCTCATGACCAAATTCAAACAACATCAGAGCCCCTCAATTAGATCAAAATATTTATAAAACAATTTAAACAGGGGTTACGACATCCTTTCCTCCAAATTGCTGACCTCTAAGATAACGTCATGCTAAGGTCATCATATCCATGTGGTGCCTCCTAAATGGTGACATGTGTCATCCATATTTACCCAATTAGGCCCCCAAAAATGTCAAAACAGACTACTACATGTCTTTTGTATGACCATGTGATACTGACATCATCAACCATGTTTTCTTCTCAGGGCCAATCACTAGTTTCCATGTGTCTTCTTCAGAGGTGATAGAAAAAGGCCCTCGAGTCCTCAAACCTTCAACGATTTCCTTTGTATTTCCTTTTCTCAGAAACCGAGAGGTTGTTTGATTAATTTCAATTTCTAAGGAGTTACGAAACTCTGAGATCTCGATACCATTATGCTCTAAAGTCTTCTCCTTCCTATATCGGGTCTCGAGATGCCGAGTCTCCAATTTTCTATTTCAGGCCCGGTTTTAAAAGAAACCGTCGAGGTCTCCCTATTCCTTCCTATGATATACAACAATCGCGATATACTGCTTGCTGGTCCTTTTGATATTGACTCTCGATACTTTTTCCCCCTTTTGATTTCAGCCTCCCCTGTGATTTCATCCCTATTTTATGACTTTGGGACTTAGGCTCTCCCTTTTGTGTTTCCCTTTGGAACACCAAGTTTTCACCGATCCTTCCTTGTTCTAGGGATGAAATATAGGGTCATTTGACACCACTATAAGATGGAATGGTTGGTGATAACATCGGCTCCAATTGGGGACAATGTATTGCAAGCAATGCATTGATAACTTCTAGATTATTGCCTTATATCCATTCGGCATGGAGTCATTATATTCAAGTACATAAAAATAAAAAACATAAAAATTAAGAACTTAAAGCATTACTAGTATGTACAATGGCTCACTGGTATATACAATGGGTGAAAATGAACCTCTTTAATGCTGGAAACAAAGCTTGAGAAACTTCCCATTCATAGGAAATTCAAGCACTTCAACAACTAAAAATTTCGAGTAGGAAAGTTTTGTTTCCCTTTGCTTCAGATACCTTGAAAGGTCCAAACCACAATCAAAATTCCCATGTTTTCCTTTTTTCTCTCTCCTAAGATCCCTTCTGAGCACCAAATCCCCTAGCTGTAAGGATCTGTCTCTTATCATTTCATGAAAAAGAACCTTCATCTTTTCCTGATATTTAATTAGATTCTAAGTCACCTCGCCCCTTTTTTCTTGAAGTTCTACTAGCTGATTGGTTCTCCTAGTTAGAGCATTTACCTCTTCCTCAACATCCTATAGAATTTTAGCCATTGACATGGCTAGTTGGATAGGGAAAATTGAAACCTTACCATATACCAATTTAAAAAGGAGACATCCCAGTTGACCTCTTGGTAGTAACTCTATTGGTCCATAAAGAAAAATTTAGTTGTGAGTCCAAGTTTTTCTGATTTTGTGATATGATATTTTTCAGAATCGTCACAAGAGTTTTGTTTGATCAAGCCTCTTCCAATAGATTTTCCTTTGGATAGTAGGTAGTGGTGTGACCCATGATGATGTTATACTTCTGGTAGAAACTTAGAAACTTGACAAATTTAAAAATTTGAGCATTATGAGTGATAATTTTCCTTGGACAAGCAAATCTGGCCATGATATTCTCCTCCATAAAATTAATAACCATTTCATTGGTTGCATTTATAGTTGGGATGACCTCCACCAATTTTTGCTATAATATGAGGCTATATGAATCCATTTTTGCTGACCGCTGGATGGCAGGTGTATTTCTCCAATGAAGTCCAACCCCATTTCTTGAATGGCTCTTCCAAAAAAAAAGGGTCAAGGTAAGGGGTTCCAACCTCTATTTCTTTGCAACAATTTGACATTTCTTATAGGCTCAAACATATAAATTAACCTCACCAAACAACATAGGCTAATAGAAACATTCTTTAAGGATCCGATGGGTCATCGCTCTCTAGCTATAATGTCTTCCACAGACACACCTATGGAATTCATCGATTACCTTATGAATCTCTTCTTCTACCAAGCATAAAAGCAATATCCCCACTAGCACTTTCCAATATAGTTATCCATTTGAAATGACAAACTTATGGGATTGTAGCCTTAATGATTTTTATTTCACTCTATCAAAATTCAATGGGCATTTCAAAAAAAGTAAATAATGGAAAAGATATTTATACCCTTGTGAGGTAAGGTACTTCATTTGGATTTTATATATTGAGGTCTCAATATTGTATTGTTCATCTGATCTTCCACCATTTCCTTCCTTATCTATCAACAAATTTATATCCAAAGCCTGGCAGTTAGTCTCAGACAATGTTTAAGCAAATCCCTACCCCTTGATCAAATTTTTGGGTTTGATATCTGTTGAGCATTAGAGAAGGTATGTAATTGCCACTTATTTTGTTATCTTTTCCTTTAATTCATAACTTCTTTACATTATGAAATGGGAATATGGTGAAATATTATGATAGAGTTTAGAATAATTTGTGAGTAACGTAAAATGACAAATTATTACTTTTTCCTATGCAGAAAAGGAAGAAAATGGAAGATCGCCATTCTAAAGGAAAAGACAAGACGAAATCAATGGCTGTCCCTTTGACAGGGAACCACATCCAAACGAGGCAATCCAGATTGGAGCACATAAAATAGGAAAAGGAAGAGGAGATACCAAATAGGCGCAAGAGAAGGAAGAGATAATTGAGAAATAATGATATGGCAAATCCCTCAGGATCCTTTGATCTTGAGGGATCACTACCTTAAAGAATATCTGTACCTTTGGTATTTCCACCTGGCTTCTATAAAGAGGGACAAGGGCAGATTATGGTTGTTTTATGAAATTCACTATTGTAACTTAAACTTTGATCATCGAATCTCTTTAAAGAGCGATTGTTGTAACTCTATTTTGATGATTAATACATAAACTTTGTTGTTGTTCCGTCTTTGATTCTGGAGTAATCACAGTAGTGCATCCTTGGAGGCTAAGGGCCCGGCCCTGGTGGATCACTTGCTTCCTGTATCATTATTTTCCAATTCCAAGTCGTGTGTGGTTTGATTTCTTTTATTTACTTTGTTCAGTAATCTATTGTTCCTTATTATTTCATGTATTGGCTTTGTTATATTTCACTCATATTTGAATAGTAAGGCTATCCTCTGCAACTGACAATATTATGTTGTTCATTCTGAATTTATATCGCATTGTCTTTCCTTTACAAATTGATATTATTGTATAACATTTCTATTCCTTACAGATTACCATTACTGTTCGTTTACAGAGTAACAATGTTGTGTATTTATAAATCGGTAATATTCTCTATTTATCTACGGTTTACCTCCCAGCGTGATTGCTCTTCATTGGGATTGCTGTTTCATGGTAACCATAATTGTTGTTTCTTCAGAATCGTGGTTAATATTTGTTATGCCAAATCTCAGATTACTGATTCCTTCAGTATAGATGTGGTGTGTGTAATATTCAATTTAGTTTGCTGTGCGTTTACATTTGATTCAGGTTGTTGTTCTATATTTGATAACTTAATTTAGTTTGCTATTCATTTTTGGTTTGTTGTTCAAATCATTTCTGAGATAAAGGTTATTGCTTAATTCCTGTAGATTACGATTACTGCTTCATTCATTTCTATAGGTTAAAGCTTCACCGTTCAATCATTTTAAGTAGATTAGTTGTTGTTCCCTTTCCTGTTATTTGAGTTATCATTTCAAGTAATTGCTTTGGTGTGAACAGAACAATCTGAAACTCTAGTGAACATTGACTATTGTTGTCCAGTTCCCAGATTGATGATATTCTCCTTGATTTCTTTTCAATTGCATTAGTTACAAAGGGAAGAGTTATCATTACTACACCCTTGAATGATGAAGTGCTGTAGTTTTTTAAATGAATGATTTAGTTACAAGGATTTCAACTTCTTGTCATTACAATTAGAGTTTGTTTCTAGCATTTAGTTTCTTTTGCAAAAGCACTATACTACTAGCATTACTCTTGACAAGTGACCACCTCAGTCTGAGTACACTCTTTGAGATAACAAATCATACCTAGATTGATAATTAATGTGGGGTAAATAGAGGTGAAAAAGACCCTTTTTACTACTCAACATTTTGGCGCCATTGCCGGGGAAGAGTGTAGCCATTGGCTTTTTCAGAGTAGTGTAAGTACCTGCTAGGAAAGAATTGGGTTTTAAAAATGGAAGGTAAGAACCTGCATACGGAGCATGTAACAACCCTGCTCCCCTTCCTGCTTTCCTGCAGATTTGTTGTTGTTTTGGGTAGAAATCAGCATTTGATATGTGTGCATGACTAAGCAGAAAAAGCCTGAAAAGAATCCTAAACCACTACCCAAGCATGATAAAGCTAAGAGGCCAGTGACCCTTGGCCGATCGACGTTTATAGATGAAATCCTCAAAAAAGCAGAATCTCAGCCTTTAGTAGGACCTAGAAAAGTTTCTTCTAGACAACCTACTAGTTCCCTTCAGGCCACATGATCACCATTGGTAGCCTTTGATGAGGTGCACAACCAAACTGAGGAGCTAGATTTTCAAGAAATTGAGAATTCTAGCCCAAAATCATTGCAAGAAGGGAACCTTAGTAATATCTGCGAAGGGAGAGGTGAAACAGGGGAAACTGAAGAACCAAGATCTCCTCTTGGAGTAATTCAACCATTAAGCAGCCCAGATAAGGGAAGTGCTGCAAAAATCATTCAAAACGAAGTTGAAGAACCTCAAGAGCCAAAATCCCCCCAGACATTAGGAACTCTCATCATCCCAGACAAAGGAAGTGTTGTTAAGGCTGTCCTTGCTCCGTCTAACCAACCTTGGAATACCCTCCTAGAAATCCCAGAAGATTATTGGCACATATTTGACCAAATGGCTTAGAACCTGCCAAACACCCAAACCTCCACACTACAATATCCCATTTTAGATACTGCAGTTAATGCACCTATGAAAGCAATTCCTTTTCAGCATATCCCTACATTTCATGGCCTAACATCGTAAGACCCAGATACATTTTTGTTTGAATTTGATGTGCTGTGTAGAGGATGTGACTATACCACTGACCCCCAAAAGCTGAAACTATTTCCCTCTACATTAAAAGAAGCTGCCCAGGAGACAAAAGAACAAACTAGGGTTTCTACCACTAAAAAACATGATGAGGAGAACACTGAAGAAGCACCCCAAGAAGAAAATAAGGAAATTGGGCAAGATGAAGGTACAATACTTGAGGTACAAAGCCCAGGCCTAAGTAAATGAATGCTTGTTCCTTCCAAGAAAACATATGAAATTAAAATATTGTGAAAGGAACAGTAGAGATTGCTTAACATAATTAAGCAACTTCGACAATAGATAAGAGTCTTGAAAATGGGGAAGAAATCAAAAGGAACCTCTATGGTAAAGCGTACAACCACCCAGCTAAAAACCCTTAAGAAAAATACCAAGAGGACTCAAGTCCAACCTATCATTCAGAATCGAAAGGAACAACATCTGGTTGTTGTACATGTAGAAGTACAAACAGATAACGTATCGGCCTGTGATAAGGAAATCCAAACAAAGGCACTGTCCTCTAGCGAGAAGGAAACTCAGACCATAAAGAAAAGATGTCGTAATAAGGAGATCCAAGTAGATCTCCAACCCAAGATTATCATGTTGGATAATGACCCGAGGATAGTAACTCTGTGAAAAGATTTGGCACAAGCCCAACAAACAATAGAGAAACTTACATAGTAGACTGTTCCTCAAGAAAAATACAAGAAATTACAACAACAACTGAAGAACATTAACACATCAGAATTCTAGGCCTTTGAAGGATGATGAAAGGCACAAGAAAGAGTCAAAACGGTAACCCATAGACTATAGATAGTCATTAAACAAACAGATACCTTATGTTCTCAATATATTGACGTTCTAGCGTGTAGGGCACCAACCAAAAACTATGCTTTGTTTTTAATGGAAAGATATTTACAATTGAAAATTAAAGCTGTCAAGGCAAGAGCACCTATGGAGATAAAAACCATTGATGACTTCTGTTATCACTCAGGTTTTCCTAGAAGTTGTGTAAGAGGAAAGTATACCCGAGGTAACCACAAACCAACCTTTTAGATGCAGAATCTAGCCACTCTGCATCCAGTGAGGGCTCTCTCTTTATGATTTATCTTTGTTCTTGGAAGGTTTTAGGCTAGTTATAGATTCAAGAGTTTGTTTTGGGAAAATGGTGGAATCCACAAACTAAGGGCAAGATTGAGAGCTTTCAGTCCATTGTGTTGTGGAGTCAAAGGATGGCTTTACTGGATTTCTATTCTAAGCACAAGATGGTATTACAGGGTAAGATAGCTAGATAGAGAACAATCCTTAATTTAAAGTGGATGGGATGATTTTGAAGGGATGAAAGGCAGCTAAGAGTCTTTCACCATGTCCAAAAGAAAGAAATGAAATGACTACAAACAAAGAGCAATAAAGAATTCTTTGTTATAGTAACTAACAGTGTTTAAATTAGTAAAGCAAGAACATTTAAGAATTCATGCTTATAACTAATTTGGAGGAAAACATCAAGAATAATAACATTTGGAAACAGAGTACAATTAAGCAAATTATGTTTCAATCTCTTATGCAAATTATTCAGGAATGGATATGATGGTATTATGTGTTTAAATTAGTAAAGCAAGAGCATTTAAGAATTCATGCTTATAACTAATTTGGAAGAAAAAATCAAGAATAATAACATATAAAAACAGAGCACAATTAAGCGAATTATGTTCCAATCTCTTATGCGAATTATTCATAAATGGATATGATTATATTATAGACTGATATAAAATTTCAGAGAAAGGGTAGAAACACTTATTGAATTGTTGTCCAACACATGAATCCTGCAACAAGTCCTGTGCTTTAAATCCTCATCCAGCCAAGCCACGAAAAATTTCTCGAAGCGCTTTTATTCTGAAGTTTCAATGTTACAGCCAAGTAATGGAATCGCCTTCAATGCTTCCAAGAGTGGAGTATTTATACCAATTCTAAACTAAAATATCTTGAAACAAATATCAAAATTGGTTCACAAATCTCTCCAACTATTTACATAAATAGAACTTAATTAAACGACACTCAAAATAATGCATCTATTTGGCACTATTTTGTATGGATAGGTGATGACAAAGATAATAATTCGAATTTGATCCAACTCTTAGTTGATGATGAGGCATCCAAGTCACTAACTGTTTCCTTTCTTTGTGCAATCTGCTCCAAAATTCTGCAAACTTGGGGTCCAATGATATTTTTTTATTTCTCAATCCGTAATAGATATGTAAAAAGTGAAAGAGGTTATTGTAGATCAATATGTTGGTGAGATAAACCTCTTTCATTTTCACAAAATGCCTCTCCATCTATGCATAATAGTCTCTGTAAAAAATATGTGTAAAACAGAGTTTTACAGAGTCTGAAAAATGACCTGTAAAGATGCGCATGTATCTCTCATTATAAAATCACTGTGAAAAAACTAAGATATTTTTTTGTATATGAGTATCTTAGGAACCAAAACCTCCTTCCATTTTGTATGAAGTATTTTTGATTGGCCAAAATACTCTCTGTAAAATGATGACTTAAACTGAAATTTTCTGCAAAACATGCTTTCCAACATTGTTTAATATTTCCAAAACCATAATGGCTGTTAGAAAAGTGAGAGAGGTTTTTGTAGATGGCCCTCTTAAGAACATAAACCTCCTTCATTTTATTAAAATGCAACTTGTATTGGTAACAAAATTTTCTGCAAAACTATGACTAAAATATGCAATTTCTGCAAAAATGTTCCTTCTTGTTATGTTTTTTCATCTTTTTACTTTCTTGCTCTTTTGACTGTTTTACTTTCACTTTAGACAAACCTCAATATTGGTGAAAGTATTATCATCTCTTTTTACCATTTTACTTCCTTCTGTATTTACTTTTACTGTTTACCTTTGACTGCTCTGTAACTTCGTTTTAACTTTCACTGACTTTTACCTGATACACTTTAACCACTGATACTTTTTAACCAAGGATGTGATCTTCTGATTACCTCTTCAGGGGACAACCGAGTAGATTTTTCAAGCAATTCCCCAATGGACAAGGGAGTGAGGTTTTGACCAGGTTCAAATTGGAGCAGCACATTGATAGCTTGGGGAGTAATGGGGAAAAGAACACTCTGGTCAAGGGATATTACAGCTCTTTGAGTCAGATCATAGTTAGAATGGCAGTAATGGATGATTTCTGGGGAATAAATGACTGAAGGAATGAGATACCTTGGGAGATTGGATTCCCACAACCCTATAAGATCGTGCCCCTTTGAGTATTTGTCTCTGCAGCGATAATAGATCAATAGGGGACTTTCATCAAAATGCAGGTCTTTAATTTGGAAATATTCATCTATCAAAGGTAAATATTCCAATTCACGGTGAGGAGCATTCAGTGGAGTAATATTCAGAGCTCTCGACACCTCCATTTTGGTTCTTGTGGATTCAAAATGGAGGTTTCAGATGTGGGCCCATCGGGCTTTAAAACATTTTAAGGTTTAATCTAATCACCCCGGGCGATATCTAATAGGCGTAAAAGGTTATTAATTAGTCCTGATGACTAATTAATCCCGTATGTGTAAAGAAATGGGTTGTGGCGGGGTTTGGTTAAGTGGATTGCCAGGTGGACAAACCACGGTGGCACGAAACTTTTCGGAAGTTTTATTCATATTTTTGTATCTAAACATACATATGGCATGTTTAAAGTTTTTGTATATATATTTTTTATTTATATGGTAACAAACAAATATTATTTAATTACCATAAGGGCGGGATTATAATATAATGATAATTTTAACCAAAGGGCATATAGTGGGTTATTATTTTAAATGTGCGGGGATATAAATACTTTGGTTAAACTTTATAATAGAGGGGTTTTTGGGATATTTATAAAAAGGGAGTTATATACTTAGGATCGGGTATTTTATTAGGGATTTAGTATAATAGAGTTAAATGTAAAATATGGCAAAGGACAAGGAAACTCAAAATATTGTTGCACATCTAAGAAAGTGATAACTTCTGAAGTAAATTGCAATATTTTATCTTCAACACTTAAACTTAGAATAGCAAGTTATCTTGAGGGATTTTTATGGAATTTTGTATGAGTTTCCTAAGTAAAATAGGATTTTACTTAGGACAAAGTTAAAGATGGAAGATTATAATGATGGATTATCTTAAGTACTTAGGTCCTTTTTATCATTAGGCCGAGGGTCCGGTCCCTCCAGAGGTCAAGGAAATGCCTTGAGCCCCTTTGATCTCCAAATACCTTAGTACTTAGCGGGAAATTAGTAAAACTTTTGAGGGGAAAGTGATGAGGGAGTTTAATGAGTTTGACTTTGCTTGCGGTGATTTTCCAGTGTATTTCCTACTTTAGTACTTGTGATGAAAGTAAAGGATCTGTTGAAGCCTCGAAAATCGCTGCAACAACATTGGGGAAACTACCCGGTCCGGACCTTAGTACAACTCCTTTTCCGTTTGGGATAGTGGCTCCGACTGGGGATAATGGGACCAGTTTCCCAGAGATAGATAAATGGGATGGGTGAATGATTTATAGATTACACTAGCAGTGAGTGAAAGGATAAAACTATTAACATAAATATAAATAAATGAAACTATCCCGGGAATCTATTGAGCTCTAAAGCGTAGCGTTTGATGTTCTATGTCTAAAAGACAAGCATATCGATGACTGTATCTTTCCAACATAGATATTAATTCATTTA